>JAHDVE020004931.1:0-106206 GCA_022606495.2 Halesus radiatus
TATAATGTGCAATTTCACAATATCGACATTCTTCACAAAACCCTTTCAAAATATCGAACAGAAATAATACGTACGACCACAAATTGATGCACGAGTATAAAATTTATAGAGAGCATCTCCTGTCCCAATCCTATCTTCCTCTTCCTCTCCCCCTTCCTTCTTATTCAGTTTTTTTTATTTATCTTGTTAGCTTAATAAATAGAGTATCTGTATTTAACCACTGTTAGCACAAGAAACTTTGTTGGCTTACCTTTTGTTAAACTTCCTTTGTATATATACTCTATTAAAAGCTGTTTGTTTCTTACAAATAAATAATTAAATCAACTCAATTCGCACATTATAAACGCCTTCATTCTTTCGGATTCGCTTAACTCACTACAAAAAATAAGTTCATCCCCAATCAATTCTAATAGCGATTTCCTATTCTGCTCTATTGGAGACCTTGTATTCCGTGTCACCATCACATGCATCAGTGGTCCTCGCCTGTCGTAAATAAATAAAAAAAATGCTAACATAAATAGAAAAAGAAACAGAAACATTTTAAAAACAACATAAATTTGCATGTTGAAAGAAAAAGCAAAAGGAGAGACTTATTAAAGATATTAATAAAATCAAATAATATATGATAAGATATCTTTCTTCGTTTTATTCATTGACATTGTTGGAATGTCTTGCACTGCATTACCCCTGCATTCTTCCTTGGTCGTTGCCTTATTACTGGGGGTCGTGACCCACAGTCCAATTTCCCAGGAGAATAAGGCTCCTCCGGTCCTCGCAGTCCTGCGATGCACGGGAATCCGCGGACACTGAAGCCGACACTTGCACTATACTCCTCCGGGAACACATATTTTATTATTAGGTGGATTCAACTCGTATTATTTTGGAATTTCAAGCATGGGTTTATTTATAGGGTGTGACATTATTCATTTATCGTCGTAGATTCTTAAGTATACGTCAGTCATTCTTAACACAAGATCGATCGAGCAGATCATCAGCTTATCGGGGAGTATAAAAGGAGATGTCGATCGCCCAACTCTTCAGTCAAGGAACACAGACTACAGCGATATGGTTCTTAAAGTAGTGGTATTCCTTGCCGCAGTGGCATTAGTGTGTGGAAGCAGTGCTCCCAGCTTTGAAGACGAGAACAGCAAGATCAGCTTAGACATCGCCGAGGATGCTAGGTTAAACGCCGTAAGTTACAAATATAATACGAACAAATAGTTTTAGTTTTGTACCTACTATTATACTAATGCAGAGCTAGAAGAATAGTGCGTAGTATCCCGAAATATATAGATATCATGAGAAGATTATCCATACTTAACCTAACTTGTATTTTATCAGCCTCACCCAAGGAAACGTAATTATTTATTTTTAAATAACTTAGGTTATATAAAAAGTACACATATGTATATTATTGATCGTTAAATATTTTGCCTATTTTAAATTACATATCCGTTAAATTTCTCATTGCTTTCTATGTTTTTTTGTTATGCATGAAAATAATTATTTTGACATGTTGTATAACCACAATTCTTGAATTAGTTTTAAAAATATATTCTTAATAAATAGCTTTAATTTAAGCCTTTTATTGTGCAAGTTTACGGATATAAAGATGAAAGAAGTTAGGTAACGTAAGTTGTCATCTTGGGTACGGGAAGGTTATAATGTAACGTCATTAGCCCAACCATAGTAGCGAGTAGCACCCTCTATTCTCAACGTCCGATGCGTAGCGCTCTCTGTCAAGTGCCTTCTATCCAAACACCCTATTATAATGTCCAGACACGTAAAACTAATTATCTGCTGACAAGTTTAAACGGAAAGATACGTGTATGTATTGTGTTACAGTATATTGGGAATTTCATTAGCATTTTCCTCTAAAAACTAATTATTTTAGCAAAACGCAATAAAATAGTCAAAAATTCATTAGAAAAATATAGAAATGTATAAACACTTCCAAATTAATTAAATTACCTACGAGACGAGATGTAATTAACGATGTTTACTAACGTGTCGCCATATTAAGACAAAACAATGAGTATTCTATGTGCATAGCAAATATTCATTGACGTGCAAAGAATAAAAATTAATAAGATTTTTGATTATATTATCGACGATGATCACATTGATCATATTGACATTTCTCACGAATATCACAATAATTGCATAATGTAATATAATATGCGCTTACCTATCTCAGTAAATAATACAAATACTCGTACATTGCTTGAATTCTGTTGTTGTTCTGGTATGATATTAGTTTGGCAGCCCATACAAATATTCCGTATTTTACTGAAGTTGTTCGCAGTCCTTCCAATAAGAGTTTCAGTGAGAACGAAGGAGAGGTTACCCTCCATGTTAAACTAGAAAATCCATCGCTAAAGATTACATTTTGATTAAAACATTACAGTACTAAATCGTGAAAAATATTCTGTCTCTAATCTGATTTTTTTAATGAAATTCCAGGCACAATTACTGACGAAGTATGAATATCCCAACGAGGTGCACGAGGTGCAGTCCGAGGATGGCTACCTGCTCACCATGCATCGCATCACAGGCGCCAAGGGACAGCCCGTGGTGGCCAACAAGCCCGTGGTATTCCTCATGCACGGACTCTTGAGTTCCTCTGCTGACTGGATCAACATGGGACCCGGCAGCGGATTCGGTAAGGACCTTGCCGGTTTATGAGTTACCTACCTGACAGTGATCCTTATATCGTAATATCACCTAAAGCTTTGTTAAACCTCACTTTCTTTTTCATGAGTACGAAGAAGGTGGAGAAATTTCCGTGTTCTAATCATATTTTTTATTACAGGATATCTGCTCGCTGATCAAGGTTTTGATGTATGGATGGGAAATGCTCGTGGAAATACTTACTCTCGCAAGCACATCACCCTCAACCCCGACAAGAACGCCGCCTTCTGGAAGTTCAGCTGGAACGAGATCGGCTACTATGACCTTCCAGCCATGATTGACTATGTCCTGGCCAAGACCGGCAAGACCCAGCTGCACTACGCTGGACACTCCCAGGGAACCACCTCTTTCTTCGTCATGTGCGCTCTGAGGAAGGAGTACAACGCTAAGATTAGGTCAATGCACGCTCTCGCTCCAGTTGCTTACATGTCCAACTTGAAGAGCCCCTTGGTTCAACTACTGTCTCCATTGGCAAATACTTTGGAGGTGAGTTAATTGCTGTTTATTTCTAATTCCTATTAACAATTCCGTAACACCTATTTAACACTATTGGCAATTATGCATGCACCATGCATTACGTGGTGGGTATATGCTCCAAATGTATCTAATCATAAATAATTGTTTTCAGTTCCTGACATCTTTGATCGGAGTGAATGAGTTCCTGCCAAGTTCTGAGCTGATGACCATCGCCGGAAAGCTGCTGTGCGACGACAATGCCTTCTTCCAACCCGTCTGCTCCAACATCCTGTTCTTGATCTGCGGCTTCAACCCCGAGCTGCTGAATACCACTATGCTCCCCATCATGCTGGGCCACACCCCCGCCGGGGCCTCCAGTAGGCAGATGGTGCATTACGGCCAAGAGTTCAGGTCCGCTAAGTTCCGCAAGTACGACTTCGGACTGATCGGCAACCTGGCCGAGTATGGCAAGACCAGCCCGCCCGACTACGAGCTGAAGGCCATCACCGCCCCCGTGTTCCTGCACTACTCCGACAACGACTGGATGGCTGACGCAGGAGACGTAGACCAGCTGTACAAGGAGCTTGGCAACCCCATCGGCAAGTTCAAGGTGGCTCACCCCAAGTTCAACCATCTGGACTATCTATGGGCAATCGACGTCAGGCCACTGCTCTACGATCGCATCATCAACCTGATTAATGCTTTCAATTAAGAAAATTTCTAAAAAAATGACGCAAGCGAGGAATGTATGAATTCCTTAAAAAAACTATTGCTGTGATAGCAAACGATTCCCTTTTTATATGTATTATATTAATACACCATAAAAAAAAATATTTCTCAATTCTGCATTGAAAATAAATTTAAATTTCTTAACTGTATTTGAGATATATTATTAACCTTATTGATATATCCCCACCTATTCAGAGAAAACAAAGCGTCGTACCTTGAGAAGCATTTCGCTAATGGGTGAACATAGGAATGGTTTATCTCCGTTGAACTAAAAAGGTCTATTCACATCTACCAGCACCGCACAGAGCAGAACAGTACAGTACAGTACAGGCACAGCACAGTTTGAATGTATTTGTGCACCCGATAGTGGTTCAAATTGGTTAGAAATAGTTTGGAATACCCCCTCGGAGTCCCCCCTTACTCCGCTGTAATCTTTTAATACACCACTACGCAAGCAAGAATCTCTTTACAATGATTTACTCACCAGAACACAAAAAGCCGTAATGAAAATTATTCTTAAAGTCCCTGTAAGAACTAGCACTGACGACATCTTCAACAAACTTAACATTATGTCAATAAAACAATTATACTCTAAAACAATACTATTAAACATTCATAAAAACAAAACACAAGAAATAACAACAATCTCACATATTAGAAACACTAGATCTAACAGTCAAAAACACATCCAACAAGGAATCACAAACACAACATTTGGACAATAAAACTTGCTATACTATGGTACTAAACTCTACAACAAAATCCCACTCTCCTTCAAAAATCACTACAATAATAATAAATTTAAAAATCAAATAAAACGCTGGATACGTTACATGGGGAAATCTTAAATAGAAAATATATTAACACCAAACACAGACTACACCGAAACCACTCAACTGCACTTAAAGCACCTCACCTTACAGTTATATATTTTTTTCAGCAATCACATCAATTTAACATAATTTAATTTCATATTTTGTAAATGAAATCCTCAGCACGGGAAATCCCAGCCAGGATAACATTATTTGATTTAAAAAAAAAGAAGATAATAAAACATTATTATTATTTTTCTTTCAAATACAGACTAACACCGAAACCACTCAACTGCACTTAAAACACCTCACCTTACAATTATAATTTTTTTTCAACAATCACATCAATTTAACATAATTTAATTTCATATTTTGTAAATGAAATCCTCAGCACGGGAAATCCCAGCCAGGATAACATTATTTGATTTAAAAAAAAAGAAGATAATAAAACATTATTATTATTTTTCTTTCACTTTCAACTTTTAACTTTCATAATTCAAATTCCAACTTTCAACTTTCAATTTAGCAGTAAAAATAAAACACCAAAGTTATTTCTTTCAGATGGCCATAGAAGTATAATCCGGAGGGTAAAATATTAGGATGCAGGAATGTCCAATCATTTTATCGCAAAAAATGTTGTGGGATTTGGCAGAATTGATTTTGGTGGGATTATTATATGGCATATATATTATATGATCACATTATATGGCAAGTGAGAGCTTTGGAACTAGATACCAAACGAGCACATATTATCAAGATGGTCTTCCCAACAATCAAGGCTGGGTGAAATTTTCTTTTTTCTTTGGCAATATTGGTCCAAAACATTTTTTTTTTTTTTTTAATTTGTCATAGGAAATATTTTGTTTAAAGAGATTCGTCAACATTTTCGTATTGCTTAATAATAATAATTATTATTATTATTATTTATTTGAAATACACATTATTTAAGAACAAAATGTAAGAAAGCTTTGACTGCCCAACTAAGAACAAATCCCGTTTTAGGACAGTCAAATTGACATGCTTAGTTTCTCATTGAGTGCTACTGTATAAAAAGGGAAAAAGCTAGTATTGACATAGTATGGTAATATAATATATCTAGAATTTTTTTTTAATAATTAAGTATAAAGAGATGTGAAGAATAGTACAGAAAAAAACAATTGTGTATACCAGATAATTTGAGTATAGTATAATAATTAATATAGGCTAATAGTTAAGTTCAAAGAGATAAGAAAAAAATGTACAGAGTAATCGTTTACGTATATTAGATAATTTGATTATAGTATAATAGTTAAGTCTGATGAAGAGATGAGAAAAACAATTATTAAATACTGGTTGGTGCTATGAGGAAAAAATGGATTTAAAATTGAGAACTAAAAAAATATATTATTATTGAGTAATGTTGATAAGATTGAGTTACGTATCACTCAGCTTTATGAGCCGACGACGAAACTCAGGGACGCAGTCCCAAGTGGATATATATATATTTTTTAATTATTATTTAATTTTTTGATACAAGGTACAAAGGTTATAAACATTTTTTTCATTTTTAATATTAACTTGTATATACATCTGAACACATGTACACAAGTGATTGTTTCCTGATTTCATATATTTTAGTTTATGGACCATTTTTCCATCTTTATATTTCCAAATTAAATATATTTATGGATTTGTACGATGATGATTTGAAGACCAGATAGTAATAAAAATATAAAATCAACAATAAAGTTATATTTGAATTTTGGTTGTCGATTTTCTCCGGCTACGGACTTTCAATATCGAACTTTCCGATGGCCTTATCTATGCCCTCTCCAGCTTCATGATTCTCTACTTTCTGAACACCACTGACGTCAGAATGAATAGACTTGCCTTAACGTACCATTTCGACGGCTGGAGCCAAAGGTCACGTGACACCCATTTTAGCACTAGCCAAGTTCACTGCCATCCACGTTTGTTCCGCGTCATCTTGACTGCAGTAATTAATTTATATAAGAGTCAAAACTAAATAAGCCGAATCTCTTAAGTTAATTGACGGCACTCGCCTCTCACCCCACCTTTTTGGTTTCTCCCCCCTGCGTGTTAGGCCATCTCTATGTATTATTTGCTCTGTGATGACCACCTACCACAAATAGTTTCCACAAGTCTCTGAGTTAGAACTTTGGGAGTAGTCTGACGGCCTCCATGGTCGAGGGGTAAGGCTCTCGACTACGAATCCGAAGGTCGCGGGTTCAAATCCCGGCGTGTGCAAGTAAATTTTATTTAATTAATTTGTAGTGTTTCACAATTAATTCATTTAAAAATAATATATAGTATATTTGCGCACGTTCCAGAGTGGGAGATACTCTCAGTATCGCCCTGGTGAAAGACCACCATTCAGAAGTGAAACGTAGCTTGAAATGACTTTTCGCCGTGTTTGGTGGCCAGATCTGAATAGCCAGGTATTTCCCCATCTTCCTCTTCCCCTTCTCCTTCCCCTCCCCAATACCTTCAGCCTCACAACATTCCCCAATTGGGGATGCCATAGTCTCACTGGCTCCAGAAGGTTGGGAACAGTTGGGACTCTTGTGCGGTATTCATATTAAAAGGACAGTGAAGGATATGCATTATCTAAGTTAGATATGTCGAAGTAACCTAATATTAAAATAATAATATAATAATAATTTTAAAATTATAAATAACTTATAATAATATAACTTATATAACATTTAGTTTCACCCTACTTTACTTGACCCAAACATTGTTTTCTCTCGTTATTTTTTGTTGTTTGTAATAAGGAACTCCTTAAATTCATTAAAAAATTATAATTTAACGATAATGGCGTTCAAAATTAAATACCATATGTATCGTTTTTTTCTTAAGGTAGTTTCCATAGTTAAAATAATTTTCAAAGTTTCAATTTTTAAAGCCCGCCAAAACGCTCCAAATCTATGGCCAGTCGATTTCGATCAGTTTTGAGGTTAGATTGTCAAATGTCAAAACAAGGATGAGCTTTACCGTACATAATCTTATATTCTATTAATAGAAAACCACAACTAAACATAAATAATAAAATTATATTATTTTTCAGAAACTTTGACTCAAAGAATAATAATAGTATTGATCATTAATATTATCATAATATCAGTACTGATAATTGGTTTGCCAATGAATACTCTAATTTATTTCAATAACAACATTTTTTTAAATATTTAACAACAATTATGAAGCTTAAATTCACCCAAATTATGTTAAATTTCGCAAAAACTAAAAAAAAAAATTATATTTAATAAAAGGGTAAAAAAAAGTTCATTCTAATCTAAAAACAGAATGCGCACGTGACGTCAGATGTTCCAAATGCAGTGGTATCAACATAACAAGGTGTTTTGAAGAGATGTTTTTTATTCACTTTTAAATAACGATTTATAAATTCTACGTATATATAATAAAAGTTGTATATTCAGAATCGGTGTTTGCTGATTTTTAAAACCATTATATTTTTCACTGGATTTCCTTATTGCATTTTTTTTTCTCCACGTTGTACACCGTTATTGAATGGTTTGTGTTAACCCCCTGTCTGTTGTGTACTTTATAAATAAAATAAAATAGCAGATAAATAAGTCGGTTTTCAATTAATTTATTTTGTATATTAATATAATACACATCTTACTAAAATAGACAGTTAACACCTCGGTACAGGTTCTTCTAGTGAGGTGTTCACAAATATATAACGACGTAAATACACATTTAAAGTAATTCATAACATTGATAAAAAAAATCATTATTAATAATAATTCACATGCTAATATTTCACCAACCAAAATATCACGACACTCATTCCAAGGATTTAAAAAAAGATTATTACTGGAACAGGCAGAGTTCTGGCAGATGTTCGTAACCCGAGTCAATGAGGAGTTTGGAGCAGTATAAATTATATGTACCTAATTTTTTTACAGCATATCAATCACTACATCATCTTTTGGTCAAATGCACACGTCAATATTATATGGTACTAGCAGGAAATTATATCATCTCTTGGTCAAATGCACATACGAGTATGTCAATATTAGAACTAGCAGGAAATTATATCATATCTTGGTTAAATGCACATATGTCAATATTATACTAGCAGGAAATTATAGCATCTCTTGGTCAAATGCACATATGTCAATATTATACTAGCAGGAAATTATAGCATCTCTTGGTCAAATGCACATATCCCAATATTATGCTAGCAGGAAGTTGTTCAAATGGGTTATCAATAGTTAGTAATAGGCCTCGATGGATTAATAATTGTACGGCGACAATGGGGTGATATGTCACCAAAATGACGTTATACTCGTACACATGTTATTTATGCATATTCTTTCATGAGCGCTATAACGCCATTGTAGAGTAGCGGCCTAACGTCGATAGCCCAGAGGTAGTCCAGATGGTTGAACAGAGGGTGTGGCACCTTAACCATGGCTACGGGGTTGGGCAATTCGCTGTGCAGTTGCTCCACGTCGATTGGGTGCGCCAGGTAGTCATTGTCCGAGTAGTACAAGGCCACTGGGGCCGTGACGCCCTTCAGCTCGTAGTCCGGGGGCGTGGTGCGCTTGTACTCGATCAGGTTAATGATGGAGCCGAAGTCGTACTTGCGGAATTTGGCGGACATGAACTCCTGGCCGTAGTGCACGGCCTGCCTGCTGGAGGCGCCCGCGGGGGTGTGGGCCAAGATGATGGGCAGCATTGTCTGGAATCACAGGGTGTTAATTAATATATTATCCATCCTTGTTATTAATTAATTTCAACACCTTAGAAGCTCGACGAAAAATATTTTTAAGTCAACCCTTTTTAAAGTAAATCTCTGAAACCATATGTAATCCACTTACATTGAAAGAGATAAACTTATTCGTTCCTAACAAGTATACCTCGTGGGAGATCCCATGCACTTTTTTATGCTCCGAAAGCGAGAACTTCTGTTTATCAGAACACGCCAACCAGCAGAGCGACGCAACTGCTTAACGATGCTGTATTGAGAGTTGACATTTCCAATATCACGTACAGAGAGTTTTGCGACTTTTGACCCTTGCCACAATATAGTTATAAAACTGCCCCCATGACCATTTATACTTTTCCTATCAACCTTTCACTTCTTACGTGTTTGATACAGATTGTCATCTTTAGTATTGTTTAAATCATTAATATACGAATTAATAACGTCAAAATAGATTGTAAGAACCACATTAGGATCAGAAAAGATAAAATTCAATAGAATGTAAGTTATAATAAGTAATAAATAATTTACAATTAGATAAATTTGAAATTTTGGAAATAAGAAAAAGTGTTAATAACGAATTAAATTTAATAAATAATCAAATATTTTTTTAAAATAGCTGTCTTAAATTTATTTTCATATTAATATTAATAATAATAATTTTTATTTATATTTCTAATTCAAATGTATTATTCAATGTTTTATAATTATTTCGTTATTAGCATTTTTGATCTATTACTTACCTACTTTTATTCATTTTTGTTTATGCTCATATTTTGTATATTTTTTAATTATTGTTCAAAATTTTTTTATCATTTTTCTATACTTGAAATTATTTTTTAGTATTCATTTATTCCTGAAGATGATGGCATTGCTATCGAAACATGTAGAAATATTTATATATTTTAATTAATGTGGTGTATACAAAGTGTATTTTTAATTGTATAATAAATAAAACAACTAGCTGATGTGTACCCGGCCTTGATAGGATTTTTATTTGGAATAAAGTTATGTAGCTGTTAATTCTTGCTTGTCGTTTGGGAGCCATAATTGATTTGACAGCGAAAGCAATGCCGTGTGACGATTATTACTATCTCTAAACAAATAAACAAAAAAACGTTCATTTCACAAATAGGTACCTACTTGTGTTTTCCATTTTGAAAATATTCTACCCAAACAAACCTTCTTCTTTTGAATATGTAATCTGTGGCTAACCAGAGTGGTATATCTATGGGCTAACCTCAATACAACATGGCGGGTTCAATTTTTTTCATACTAATTTTAAAACGTTACATGAACAGTTTTACATATTCGATTTCATAGAGTACAAACTACTCTCTAAACCTTCCCGACACTAATAAGAACAAACTGTGCTATTTTCAGCGAAACCGGTCTAGTAATTTTGGAGAAAATCGAGGACAGACAGACAGACATATATATAGGTATATAAATATAATAAATAAAGTCAGCACAAGTGAGAGTATTACGTGAGATATTTATCAAATAATGGAATCCATGCGGCATTAAGTGATATATTAATTCAGTAAGTACAAGTATTAAGTAAGATAAATCATGTAAATCCTGTCAGTCAAATACCTATATGTACCTGCTATAAGCTTTGTTTCATCAATCTTATCTAACCAGTGCACGTAATACATTACATACTTAATTCCCCAAATAATAGTTGTTAAATCGATAAAAACCCCGTCGAAATCAAAATGATTATAAATTACCTATATGTGTGTGTGTTTCTTATTATATTTGTTATAAGTGGTTTAAGGGCGAGAGGGACGTCGGAGAGTTATTATTTATTAATTCAAAATAATGATAGTATTATTACGCAATACGATAAACATAATGTTTTTAAATAGAAAAATATTTATTAAATATTTTATAAATTTACATAGGCTTAGTATTTATCAAAATCTAATAAGAAATATTACTTTTTCTGACCGTCCCATTGTATGTTTTACAAAGTATTTAAAATACGAATATGATTTTTAAAGTGGCGAAAAGTATTTTTATTCCTTTCTCGTTGCGTTTTTGTAAATAAACATTACCAAAGATTTTTAATCCGCATTATTAAAATAAAACTTTAAAGTTACGTAGTGTTCATGAAACAATTAAACTACACACTGTTCTTTTTTTCATTTATCTTATCGACAAGTTACAGAAAAACCTTCACAGCATTTTTTAAGGGTATTCAACTTTTTAAATGTTTTTGTAAAACATGCGTCGAACGGTCATGTGTAATATTTCTGATTATATTTATGCCCATGCAAATTTAAATAAAACGTAATAAATATTTTTCTGTTTAAAAACACCATGTTTATCGTATTGCACAATAATATTATCATTATTTTGATTAATAAATAATAACTCTCCGACGTCCCTCTCCCCGTTAACGCAAATCACACGATCCCCGGGCAATCCTGCTAGTCGGGCCCACGCAACGAACGTTAGCATACAAACAGTTTTCATTTTTACCCGGCCTAGCTCGGGATTATTTATTTTTTTGGAATAAAGTTATGAAGTTGTGAATTCTTACTTGTCGTTTGGGTGCCATACTTGATTTGACAGCGAAAGTAATTATATCTAAAGAAACAAACATTCATTCGAAAATTTTATTTCATTCCAAATATTTAGATATTTAGTTATATTATATACAAGTAAGAACCTATAGCGTATTTTCCCAAGGCCAACTGTATATATAAGTATGTCGTATTTTGTTATTCGGCCGCATATCGTCACTGCATATTCCTTCGGAGTCTCGGCATTATTGATAGTAAAAATATTTTATGTAGCGGATCTCCACTCAAGACGCCTGAAGATATAAGTAGATCGACTTTTGTTATACGGCCGCATATCCTCTCGGCATACTTACTTTACAAATGATGACGTACAGCAGAAATAATCCTTTAGGGGATCAATTGTCAACTGTCGGAGGGATCTACTGTCGGAGGGATCAACTGTCGGAGGGATCAACTGTCGGAGGGATCAACTGTCGGAGGGATCAACTGTCGGAGGGATCAACTGTCGGAGGGATCTACTGTCGGAGGGATCAACTGTCGGAGGAATCTACTGTCGGAAGGATCAATTGTCAGGGGGCCAACTGTCGAGGGATCAACTGTCATGGAACCAAATGGAACTTAAAATATTCTGAACCTTGTGAATGTGGACATATTCAAACAATAGAACATATCGTAGAAGAATGTTTCCTTCATCAGTTTCCCTATGAAATATCTGTTCTGAACCAAGTGACTCCCGATGCCGTCGACTGGCTGAATAACCTCAGCATCCCACTATGACCTCCACCAACTCTCCTCCACCACAAGTTTCCCTACTTAAGGGACCTTTACCTAGCAGACCTTTTTTTATATAAAAAACGTTTTTTTAAATAGAATACTCATATTTATAATATAAATTTTAATTTGGTTTACTTTTGAAAAAAAAAAGCTAAATTGTAATCTATTTGTCGTCTAATGTTTACAATATCCTAGCTGAACAACCACCCCCGTAAATTGCCATCTCAACACAGGCGTTTCACACCTAGTGAGATGGGCAATACGTTAGTCCATAACAAATGTTATATATACTCGTATGTAATATGTAGTATATTGTACAAACTATAATTTTTTTTTTAAATAAAACTTTATATGTATCTACTGCCTAGAATACCAACTGTCGCCAGACCACTGATCAGGCCATCCGCATTATCACAGTAATCAGAAAACAAGCTGCAAATATCGGACTACCGCATTCAATAGTGATAATAGTACTTACCGCATTCAATAGTTCTGGATTGGCTCCGCAGAACAGGAACAGGAAATTGGTGCACACGGACTGCATGGGGGAGTTATCCTTACACAGCAGCTCCCCGGCCTGGGCCATCAGTTCGGTACTTGGCAATAGCTCGTTCACTCCGATCAGGGATGTCAAGAGCTAATTCAGAAATTCATGTACATATCAATAAAACATCAAAAGGCGTTGCGTTTATATTATGTTATTGATAAACTGGAAATACTATCCAATAATGGTTGCCTTATAAAGAAGCATAAAAATAATACTGATTGAACGAACCTCTACGGTGTTTGCAATTGGTGCCAGATAGTGGACCAGCGGACTCTCCAGGTTGGACATGTAGGCTACTGGGGCGAGTGCGCTCATCAGCTTTATCTTGGCGTTGTACTCCGTCCTCAGAGAGGCCATGACGAAGAAAGAGGTGGTTCCCTGAGAGTGCCCCGAGTAATTCAGCTGGGTCTTGCCAGTCTTGGCCAGGACGTAGTCGATCATGGCTGGCAGGTCATAGTAGCCGATCTCGTTCCAGCTGAACTTCCAGAAGGAGGAGTCCTGGTCTGGGTCGAGGGTGGCGTGCTTGCGGGAGTAGAAGTTTCCTCGAGCATTTCCCATCCATACGTCGAAACCTTCATCGGCGAGGAGGTATGCTAAAAGAGAATGATTCGCATAATCAAACTTGACCGGTACGTAGTAACCATTAAACGATCTTGCTCCATCTTAACTTCCAGAAGACATATGTAATAAAAAATAAAATAAATAAAAAAATACCGTAAAAATACTAATACGAGTAGCTCCTGACATTTATCATACATTGAGATGGCAACATGCTACACTAGCGCCCTCTAACGACCCGAGTTGTGCAATTTTTTTTTCATAAATTTAGGTAGATTTTCTGTGAAATATATTCTTAATAAATCATAGAAATCGAAAATCAAAAAAATGACTATTATGTGACCTACATATGGTTTTTCTAATTTATTGCTTTTTTATACATATATATATATTTAAAGAGGCTATTAGGATTGTAATAATAATAATACTTGGACGATTTATATAGCGCCGTTTTTGTGAAAAATCACCTCAAGGGCGCTGTGCTAACATTTAAAACCTCGCTGGTCGCGCACTGTCCTAATTGTTTACAAGGAAAATAAAATACTTATTTCAACAGCAACACAGTCTGGAAGCCTATAGTCCGGGACGCAGAGGCGGTAGTGTAGCATGTTGAAAGTATTTTGGCGTCTATGATATTTGATTACACGCGTAGTTTTGTTGGTTATAAAATTCGAATCATCTGTAATAAAATTTAATACTGACGAAACAAAAAAAAAGAAGTTATTGACCCAGTCTCTCAGAGTCTGTCTGCATCAGGTCGGCTGATGCTACGGGCTCACCAGTTTTTGAAAACACTTTTAAAGGGGGATTACTGTTCTGCTGCAGAACTCGCGGCAGTTGAATGAGGTTATCACGGACAAGCAAACTCTTTGATTGTGCACGTCGTTTTGTGTTTCCTCCACATTTAGTCAGCGTTTTCGAAAGCCTCACAGTGTCCACCAGCAGGGCAGATCTTCTGCAAGGCTATTTGAAGCGCGTCATGGACAATCACCATAATACTTGTAACAATAAACATATCAACCGATCCCTTGTATAGAGTGTCTTACCAAATCCGCTCTGAGGACCCATGATGATCCAGTCGGCGGAGGAGCTGAAGAGTCCGTGCATGAGGAACACCACGGGCCTGTCTCCCTCGCTCTGTCCCTTGCCGCGGGGGATGCGATGCATGGTGAGCAGGTAGCCATCCTCGGTCTGCACCTCGTGCACCTCGTTGGCGTAGCCGTACTTCGTCAGGAGGCCGGGCTGAAAATCAAACCTTAACGTTAGAATTCATTTTAATACAAACCCCAAAACCGTTGGTCCATCAATTCCAAATACTCAAAAAAAATCTTATTCGTAAAAAGCTTTTGCTTTGTGGCTTTCCATAATTATAATACAATAAATTGAAAATTATAAAAACAGGATATTAATTCTAGTGTACTAAATAACCAAGTAAATTTATCTTATAGTCCTGTTTTAGACATTTTTCCCGTGAATCCCTTTGTTCGTCCAGATTTCCCCCTAATTACCCCTTCGCCTTTGGTCGGCTCCCAATCGAACACCTAAACATTCATGTATATCTATCATTATTTTGTATCGTAGTTTACTTTTAATACATTCCTGACGAAGGAAGGATACTTCCGAAACCGGTCGAGATTACTATATTAAATTGAAGTGCTTCAAAACAAATTTGTGTGTTAGATTATATTATAAATGAAATTTCGTTTGAAAATTAGACATTGCTTCAATCCATCTCACCTTTTCAAAATTAACGTGCTCGACTCTTCGGAATGTAACTAATACTGACGTCAGAATGGATAGACTTGCCCTAAGTACGATTTCCATGGCTGGAGGCAATGCACTCATTTTGCCACCAGCCTAGTGTCGTCCACGTTTGTTTCGAGCGATTTTGACTGCGGTAAGCAATTTATAAAACATTTATAAAAATGGTCTTAAAACTAAATATTTATAGTATTGTTAACTATGTTTTGTTATTTTTCTAAAGTTAGTGATTTTTAGTAGTTAAAATAATGTTCAAAATTTCAATTTTTCAAAGGCCACCAACACGCTCAAAATCTATAGCCAGTCGGTTTTGATCAGTTTTGAGGTTAGAATGTCAAATGCCAAGACAAAGATGAGTTTTACCGCACATAATTTTATATTCTATTCATTTTAAACAATACATAAAAAGAAGTAAAAAAATTATCTACCTTTTTAGAAACTTTAACTAGAAGAATAATAATAGTATTGAGCATTAACATTATCAAAATATCCATAATACCAATTGGTTTGCTCATGAATACTCTAATTTCTGTTATTAATAATAGCATTTTATATTCAGCAACAATTATAGAGCTTAAAGTCAGCAAAATTAAGTTTGAATTTCATCAAAACTAAAAAAATACATATTTAAAATACAAAACAAAATCTGAAAATAGAAATATCCAAACTAATCCAAAAACAGAATACACACATGATGTCAGATGTTCCAAATACAATGGTACCAATATAACAAGGTGTTTTGATGAAATGATTTTTTTCACTTTTAAATAATGATTTATAAATTCTACTTATAAATTATATATAGTAAAAGTTATATGTTCAGAATCGGCGTTTGATGGTCTATATGAGTATATATTTTTAAAGTCATTATATTTTTCACTGGACTTCCTAATTGTCACCTGGTATCACCGCCTTATTATCAGGTATTTTATTTTTCAAAATTAAAACATACTTTCCCTGGTTACTTCATGTTTTAAAGTTGTGGAACGCAAACGCAACATGACACATCCACTCAACAAAAATTAAATAATATATTTTTCTCCTTTTTTAAAAAATAAAAATCATCTTATAATTGGCGGAAAACAGTACATTAATTAACACCTATACTTACAACATCTAGCCTAGCATCTTCCGCGATGTCGAGTCTAATGTCCCCTGCGGATAGAGCGCCCCCGTTGGGTGAACCGCCCCCCGCCACCAGGGAAACTGCTGCTAGGAAGACGAACACTTTCAGGACCATGTCGTCTTGTGACTATTCCTGTACTGCAGAAAATCCACATCTGAACACCATTTTATCCAGAGGATAATCCTTCCAGATAAGCTGACTCCGTCACTGATCGATGTTATCGGGTACAACTTTTGAAACATTTTGACAACGAGAAATCTGAACGGATTACTTTTTGTTATTGATTTAATTATATCATATTTTTCTTCACTCATCGTGATAAGAAATACAACAATGTTTTTTTTTGCTGTGCCTGTCTCATTGGGGAGAGTTTCAGTGTCGAGGCAGACGTAGTCAGAGGGGGCTTCAGGTGTCTATAAATCACGGAATCTGGAGCCCGAATTGTTCAATATTATCCCCCATCCTGTTTAATTTATACACCAGCGACATCCCTAGACCAATAGATCATAACACTAAAATAATAAAATTTGCAGATGATACTAATAACATGTCAAGCTCTACTCGAGAGCGCACAGCCACACGTCGAGTCCAAACTCAAATTATCCTCCTGGATGAATATTTTAAAAAGTAGCGTATTATAATAAATTTTTCAAAAAGCGCAGCCTCAATTTTCACGCGTAGAATGCCGAAATGGTCCCCAAATATCATTTTTTTGGGGGGAGAGCGTACCTTGGACCTACTATTACTTGGCTACTTAAGTTGACATGCTAGACTCGCAGAGTTACCGCGTTCTGCGCATGTCCGACAAGCCCCTTTCCCTCGCGCCGCTCTGACGTTTTATTCAAGTCATTCTAGTAATGACGGGACACTCCCCGCCACCCGCAAAATACATTTACAAAGGGATCAGGAGTCGGGATCGTTTGCGGACAGCGAAATAATATGTATTATACGACTCGACTCCCTTACAAATTAGACGTACTCTATAATGAATTACTTTACAATTAATCAATTCTTACAAATTGGATACAATATATAAGAAGTGGAATATAACAAATGCGTCAGTCAAATGGTCGCGTTAAAACATTGCAGGAGAAGCGAACACGTCCGACACACTCCCATTTTACCTTATTCCTTTGACCCGGTCCCTTTGATAAAGTTCACCAGGGATTGGATATTCGGCTATGTCTCTTAGTTCCATAATATGTTTTCCCAGATAGCTGAGTCTTCTTCCCATCAAGGCGGAACATTGGCACCATAGGTGAATTAGAGTCTCTTCATCTTCTTCACATTTCCTGCATCTATTGGTGTTTTCCACTTCCAACAGCTGCATGTGTCTCCTGAGGTGACAGTGTCCCATTAGTAGTCCTACTAGTTCCCCCAGTGACTATCTGTCCATATTGAGTAGTTGCCTCGTAGACTAACAGTTAGTCTGCCAACATCATATTATAGGTATATAACTGTTTGTAATTTTTTTTAAATCGTACCATATTATATATACATGTTATCATTATGTACGTGTTGACAAACTACAAAAGTAGTTTAGCAGATTTTAAATGTTAATAAATTTAAAAAGAAAGCGCTGTATTTTATTTTTAATTTTTTTAAACAATATCGTGTCT
Organism: Halesus radiatus; assembly: GCA_022606495.2. Lineage (NCBI taxonomy): Eukaryota > Metazoa > Arthropoda > Insecta > Trichoptera > Limnephilidae > Halesus > Halesus radiatus. The sequence goes on from JAHDVE020004931.1 coordinate 18,340, forward strand.
ATAAATTTGTAACGTCACATTGATCAGAACAATAAATATAGAAAAAAAATTCGCTTGCTGCGCTTTCTGTGGTGTCAAAGTTTTGAAATATTTTAAAGGTTTCCTTTTTAAAAAAAAAACTAAAATGTTTTGCCATTAAATATTTTATGGAATTTCTGAATGACAAAAATCGTCAGCTTGTAATAGGGGAAAGCTAGGAAAGTCGACAGACATAAATAGCTAATGTTAAAATGATACATTTTCTGGTCGAATCTCTCGGGAACGTTTGTGAAGTACCTAGATGTAACTAAAACGTCCTTATCATTTTCATTTACCTTGTTTTGTGGGCAGGTACTTACCTATTGCCTACTGCACAATCTCGGATTCCAATAGAGATTATCGGAATCCAACGCGATTATTATGATATCACTAATTAGTGACGTCATATGATAAAAAGAAAACAATTGACATAATTAGGAGATGATTTTGGTAAAGATATATATATATGTTGTTGTGAAATATTTTATCTACCTGTATTACAGGCTTATCAACAGTTAGAGACGAAATACATTAACTTAATTCGACCCCATTCAAACTACAAAAAATAGGGAACACCCAATGCGTTTTCCTTGGGCCTCTGACATCGTAAGATATGCTAAGGATATCAGGTAGGTGCTCCTCGACTATGTATTTCACAGATATGCATCATTATGGAGGCTTTTGGCGACTTCACGCGTCGTGCCCTACGCGACTACAACGAATCTATTGGCGCTCCATGGGAGTGTTATAAATTAGGGTAAGCAGTAGGAAAAACAGCGAATTAATTGATATTTTAAAAAAAAATCACTGCTGCTGACTTTGGCCGATGTTGGTTGGGATTACCTGCTGTATCAAATATCAAAATAACCGCTTCATGTATGCACAATTGCATAAAAGAAAGCCAATATAATATGTTATTTATTTCGTTAGTAAAGTTGTACTAATCAATAGAGGTACCAACAGATGTCACTGATTGCTACATTTGTGATTTGTACCGAAAGGCATGGCCCTTTTCAAAGCTAACACAAGCGAGTCTTCCCTTGAATGCACATTGCGCACATATGTTTGCTTTTTTGTATAGAATACAGTAAAAATTTGAATATGACATGTGCGTCATTTTGCATACATAGTTCCTTCTTTTGACACGTCATGGTAGGGCGGTCGATGGAACTTCGCGCGTATTTTTGAAAGTGTAGATTAATTTCTTGAATATTTTTTATACATTTTAATACATATTATTATTACGTTTTATGTGAGTAAGGTAGGGTAGTCAGTACTTATATGCCTGTATGATTCACAGTCTGTGAAAATACCCCCAGTGGAAGGCGCTCTCAGGACCGTGGCGTCATCACACTTGGCGCCTCACGCGGCTATAATACCCCTCATGGACAGCGTGGCCCTGGCCTCAAATAAGCTAAACTGTCAGGTGCTTTGTTACCAAATAATTTAATCTATATTATTGATTACTGACTATCTTTTAAGATATTTTTAATACATAATATTGACAAGATCAACTTGTAATCTTATACAATTACGACTGAATGAATACATTAGAGACACACTGACACTAATACTTGTGCACATTGTCCGTGGGCGCAAGTTAAAGGGTATTTTCATTGGGCTCATTTTCCATCAAACAACCCTCGTAGGCGGAACTTATATTTCTGTGTTGTTGTACATTATAACAATAATTTCTGTGATGTTGTACATTATCTTTGTGTTAAATGAAACTCCTCTTACAACAAAACACGGTATTGTTTATTATCGAAGATACTCAAAATGCAATATAGGAATGAAGAGCCAGGAAGCTATTCTGCGGTTGGTCGTATTCGATATTCGACCTTGGGAACTTCCAACAATGAAGCTACCTAACCGCTTTACCGACAGCGGTCGCTACCGGTCGCTAACGCCATCTATGTAGGTAGATTGACCCAAAACTAAGATATCACAGGTTAAATGTTGTAAAATCTAGACTGACAGGGAAAATACAAATGGAATTCCAATGATGTAATAATGAGTGTAACAGAGTTATTGATAAAAAGAGGATAAATTGTTGTAAAGTAAACAAAAAATAAACTGTAAATATTTATAAAACAGGTTAAATATTTATTAATCTTAAGATTTCTTGATTATTTTGCGTCACTATAATTTAACACCACGTTAAATTATAATGACGCCTGTTATTTTCCAGAGCAACTCACATCGTAATCAGGGCCGTATTTAGGGCTAAGCAACTTAGAGAGCTGCCCACGGCGGCAAATTTTAAGGGGATGCATTCAGAATTGAAACGTCGCTTGAAATGGCTTTTAACCATGTTTGGTGACCAGATCTGAATAGACGGGTATTTTCCCTACCTTCCTCTCCCCTTCTCCTTCTCCTCCCCAATACCTTCAGCTTCACAACATTCCCCAATTGGGGATGCCATAGTCTTACTGGCTCCAGACGGTTGGGAGCAGTTGGGACTCTTGTGCGGTATTCATATATAAAAAATAAAAAACAATAACATTTTTTTTTTCATTCTCTTTATTCGTTATTGTACAGTTGTCATTCAACTTGCAATACGTGATTTTTATGATTTATTATTTTTATTATAAAATATATACAAACATTAAAATAATTTTTACAATAACAAAAAAGTACTCATGCAAAGCTGCCAGTTTTATATGTCACCTTGTCTCCAGGTCTACTATTAAAAAAAGAATTTAATCAACATGAATAATTTGCTTATCAAAAGTGAGCCTATTTAGGAATAAAAAAACGAGAAATATTCTATTAGATTAAAAGTATTTAATCATAGGTTTTGATCAAGTCAATAGACCACTGTGAAGCAATGGTTTAACAACGATTGTTATCAAGTAAAAGGATTATAAGTGTATCAAAAAATTATGCTGTGAATATAAATTTATTTATTTAATAGGAACATTTAAGAGAGTGATAATAAATAACACATATTGATAAAATCAAGGTCATCAATATATTTACAAAATATTGTCATCTGTGTTGAGTATTGGATACATGAGATATAATTATATTACACTATAAAGTAGAGAAGAAAAGAAAGATAATAGCAACAAATGCAAAATCAAGGAAAATAACAATAGGTACTGTTCACGCTAGTCCATAATTATCGGTCATCTACTTGGATTCCAAATAATTGCGTGCGATTATGTGCATCTCCCTTGCCCGCTTCCCCCTTTTTTGACCTACCGCCTCAATACAATTAAAACCGCGGCCGATAACACTAGTTACGCTAACGATTCGAATTGCACCCGCTGGACTTTAACCTCGTCACCACGACGCATCTCCAGTGAAATACAAGTGAATACTACATGTGCAGTGAGTGAATGGGTGAGTCCCGTCCTTGCCCTTAACTGTCTTGTTCCTTTGCTGATGCAATAATTGCAGGTCCTTCATGGCTTAAAAATACAATTCGCAATCGCAATCATCGTAATAATTAAAATTGGCATCCACACGCACCCACCCGCACGCACCAGGTATATAAGAAGAAACAATTACGTAATAAGCGCAAATCAAAAAAAATATCAATATTTAAAAAAGGAATAACTTATATAAAAAAAATCTAAAAAACACATATGCGTGTACTTTTTTTACTTATTCTGTTATTATCTTTTAGTCATTTTCTTTCATTAGTTTAATTATTCCATCGTAAAGCAGCGGCCTGACGTCGATTGCCCATAGGAAATCCAAATGGTTGAACTTTGGGTTGGGCACTTTAAACTTTCCGAAGAGGTTGCCCAGTTCTTCACTCAGCTGAACCACGTCGATTGGTTCGGCCAACAAATCGTTATCAGAGTAGTGCAGCGCCACAGGGGCTGTGACATCCTTCAACGGGTAATCTGGTGGGAATATCTGCTTGTACTCGATCAGATTTTTTATTAGGCCGAAATCAAACTTCCTGAACTTGGCGGACATGACCTCCTGGCCATAGTGCACCAGTTGTTTGGCGGAGGACCCGGCGGGGGTGTGGGCAAGGATAACGGGTAACATTGTCTGAAATTACAAGAACAATTACGCTTTTTATTTGAGTTTTTTTATATGAATGTCGAACAAAAGTCCCGGTTGGGAATCGGATTCAGCGGAACTCTGGCATTCACATTTGTAATCGACTATACCGATAAGTCAGTAAATTTTTAAGTCATAGCTTTTTTAATAACTTATTTAGTTAATTTTAATATTATTTTTTACTACGAACTTACCTTATTTAACAATTCAGGGTCATTTCCAACTAGGAGGAACAAAAAGTTGGAGCATACAGGCTGCATTGGCGAATTATCCCTACACAACAGATCTGTAGCAATTTTTATCATGGGATCGGTCGGCAGTAGTTCATTGGCCCCGATGAGTGACGTCACGCCCTTTATTCACAAACAAAGTACACAAATCAATGTAAAATTATAGTTAAACAAGTAAAAAATGTAATAAAGACTAGTAGTTGTGTTCCACACGCTCATTCTCGTACGTACTTTATCTTGCTAGCTTCATAAATAAAACATCTGTGTTTAACCACTGTTAGCACAAGAAACTTTGTTGGCTTACCTTTTGTTAAACTTCCATTGTTTGTATTAAAAGCGGTTAGTTTCTTACAAATAAATTAATTAATTAATATTTCTCAGTAGGCCATATTATACAACAGGTATATAAATACGAGTATGTATCATTGATAAATGTAACAAAATATAAACATGACTCACGCCTATAATGTTTGAAAACGGCGCTAAAAATCTCAATAATGGGCTTCTCAAGTGAGACATATAGGCGACGGGAGCGAGAGCGTGCATTAATTTTATCTTGCTGTTGTACTCCTTCCTCAGAGCGCACATGACGAAGAAAGAGGTGCTTCCTTGGGAGTGTCCAGAGTAATGCAGCTGTGTATTTCCAGTCTTGACCAGGACGTAGTCAATCATGGCTGGTAGGTCAAAGTAGCCGATCTCGTTCCAGCTGAACTGCCAGAAGGCGGAATCCTTGTCAGGATTCATAGTGACGTGTTTGCGGGAGTAAGTGTTTCCGCGAGCATTTCCCATCCACACATCATAACCCTCGTCAGCAAGTAGATATCCTGAAATACAAAAAGTTGATTAGAGCATCGAAATCTTTCCACCTTCTTCAAAAACCATTTAAAAGCAAAAGAAAGGGAGGTTAAAGTGAACCTGGTAGATGACTCATAAAAGAGCAAAGTTCTTGCCAAATCCGCTGTCAGATCCCACGTTGATCCAATCAGCAGAGGAGCCCATGAGCCCTTGCGAGAGGAACGCAGATAACAACTATGCGCAGATTTTATTTAGTAAGACGTAAATATCCAGTTAAATCGTACTTCAAAACCACGAAATTACGTATTACATTCGTGGTTTATCAAGTTGAAAATGTGTCAGAATTGAAAACTTATTTAAGAAATTAAGATTTTTGGCGTCTATTACCGAACCCGTTTTCAGGACCCATGATGATCCAGTCGGCGGAGGAGCAGAAGATTCCATGCATGAGGAACACCACGGACTTGTTGGCCGCCACGTGCTGTTCCTTGGCGCCTGTGATGCGATGCATGGTGAGCAGGTAGCCATCCTCGGTCTGCACCTCGTGGGCTTCATGGGGGTAGCCGTACTTCGTTAGCAAGCCGGGCTGAAATCCTCATTGTCTGTATTAGTCTTCTTTTCTATTTTAAATACCCACGAAGATCCTCTTCTATGTATACTTGTCGGCCAAGTGGATGAAAATTCGAGACCCCCAAGCAGTAATAATCAATGAAAGGTCAGTTAGAAAATATTCTAGAACAAGGTTGATTATAAGCTATATTGATGCCATTTCGATCTTTCTTGTGTTGCCTTTTAAACAAATATAATTATCTCCTTGATGTCTGTGAATATCTTTATAACTATTTATGCGCTACCATTGTATTAAGAATCTATTCTCACCGTAAGAAAACTGTTATACTGTTTTTGTATTTCTCAACTTGTATGATACTTGCTTATATTTTGATATTATTTAATTGATATTGTATAATTATAGTCTGTTATTACTATAACAAAACTGTACTACTGTTTACACATTTTAAAAATATTTACCCGTATCATTCATTTATTGCTTTACTATTTGTATGATTGTTTTTATTTGTTGTTTTATTATGTAATATTGTTGAACTAAACTCCTGCTGCCAAGCTACCTGCAGTAACTTAGCGGGTACAAATCAACAATTTGTGAAAGCAATAATATTGAAAAAAATATGTACATATGCACACATAGATAAATAGATTCTTTTGGAATTAACTTATTGAAGCTTATAATAATGATAATTGGATGATTTGTAGCCCCGTTTTTGTAAAAAAATCGACTCCATGGCGCTGTAAACTTCATTGTAATATATTCATAATCATTGAAGACAATATTAACAACTCACAAATCGAAACAAGAAACCGAAGACAGAGAACAACGGTAGCAGATGGGATTCGAACCCAATTCCCTATGGTCTATCAGGGACCTGCGCTCTATGCCAACTGGATGTTCGAAAATCGTGTTGTGGATTTCTTTTCTGTGTTTTTTCGGTTTCGTGTTTCGATTTGGGAGTTGTTAATATTATCTTCAATGATTAAAAATATGTATAATTGAACTTACCACATCTAAATTAGCATCTTCTTCTATTGAGCTTTCGCCGCGGACAACGGTCACTGCCGCCGCCACTGCGGTGAGGAATAAAACAAGTTGATGTGCCATGGCGCGGGTGTCAAGGAAATATTTATAATGTTCTGTTCCTCAACTGAGAAATAGCCCGCCCAAGACTTTCTTATAAATACCCAGACAAGGTCGGAAACGAGGGTTGTACACCGATGGTAATTTTCAAACATTAGTAATCGGACAAATATTAGTGCCCAAAAATAGTACAATTTCAAAAAATCCGAATATTTTATAAATCCTACAAAAATTACTTTTCCAAATATATTTTTATCTCAAGCTTTTACTGATGGCGCGGCGTCTGGCACAGCATACTGGTACAATATAATACAATTCGGTCGTCAAACTCAAAGTCTTCCACTGAAAATTCTCCGAACTACTTAACTCACCAATCTCTTGGGCGATGTAGGCAGTTAAGTTATTTATACTAAAAAAACAGTATTTTTTTTAAAATAAGGAACTCCAGTCCATAAAAAAAATAACAATGTCAACTTTAAGTTAAATATTAGTGTTTTTCATAATTAAATTCATTCTAAAATGTTGATTTCTTTTAAACCCGCCATAACGGCCAGATTCCGAGCGGTAAGTAGCGGTGACCGGGTGACGTCACACTAGCGTCATACGGTCACGCGGGATGAATTTAAGCAAAAAGAATTTAGGCGCGAACAACCGCGTGACGTCTTTTCAAAGGTACCAACGAAACGTGGCGTTCTAATGAGGTGTTTTTTTTATTTCCTTTTAATTAACTATTTATAAATTCGATGTATAATATACATATGTAGAAATACTTACATATTCGGAATCGGCGTTTGTTGATCCATATGAATATATAGTTTTTAAGCTGTATTTTTTTTAACTGGAGTTCCTTATTACGAGTAATAAATATCTTTTCGGTAGTAAAAAATCAACCGTAATTTTTTTTCTTTAAAATCGTTATCAAATTTGAGTTAAAAAATGCTTAAATATTTTTTTTTCTTCACATCCATGTATAAGCATTTTTACTGCGTATTATTAGATTATGATTGTCGGAGGAAGTAAAACTCATTTTAATTATTTTATTTTTTATTTAAAAAAAAAAAAAAATTGACAATTTTTTGCATCATACAAGTACATGACCATACAGGTAATTCAAAATGATATTCAATTCCGCATGTTCTCATCTGATACATGGCATTTTCTTTTATAGAGACATACAGATCGCTCAAATTAGTGATACCAACGACAAATGCTCTTCCTAATTGGAAGTTCATTTTAAAATTGAGACAAAAGGTGCGCTGCACTTACAGTTGGTGACTCAGTTTTACATAACACAGAAAACCTTGTCCTACATAGTAACCATTTTACTCACAACTCAAGCGCAAGCACTCTAGCGGTCGTTTGCAAAACTATGAGCGATCTAGCGGTGGGATTCGAAACTACCGAATCTCCTCTTTCAACTGCTACGTAGAATTCGGGAAATATAGCAGTATGAAATTGAGTCCATCATTTTGCCTGTATGCGGCTTTTGGCTGGAGGTAACTTTAAAGAATGGACTCATACCGTGAGTAATAAAACGTTATTTTGTCATGGAAAATGAACACGTCATCTTATTTTACAGTGCAGAGTGAAAAATAAATAGATACATATTGTATTTATTTATCTATGCGTTGTTTGTGCTCGTCAGTTTCCCCCTTTTCACATGCATATTATAAATTCGTCAATCTTTAGCTGAAACTAATTTCTTAATATTGCCTATTGCAGGAAGCCTTCAGGAAGTTGCTTCAAAATTGTTGAAAATATTTGTACGACTGTTAGTTTGGTACTTGGCATGACGAGGGAGAAAAAATTATGATTATAAGATGTAGTGCAGGCCCTAGTCTAGACAAAAGAATATTATGATGACATCTTTATTACTCCAAAATATATCTTCTACACGTGCATTTATCTTGAGTTAAAAAGTCTCGACATGCAAAATTGTGTAGTAAATGCACATAAACCGATGTTTTAATAACGTACAGTTATTATTATTAACATGTCAACATGGTTATGACCCGGTATTTTAGTTATCTGAGATATGTACGTTGGTTTAGTTGCTCTCCGGTAGGAGCCTTGTCAAGATAAGCAGAGTAATACCATTATTAAAAATCATTGACTCACCGGGGATAAATTCGAGATGAGAAAAAAAAATTGCAATTTTTAATACGCGTCCCTCCATAAATCATTAATTAAATAATACACTTAACCCCTGATTTTTTAAATCAAAACCTTTATACCCTTTTTCACTTGTTTATAAACTCGACTCCTTTGGGGACTTGGCGCCGTTACTCGTCGTACGCCAAATGAATATGCCCTTATAGATGGCTCCTTTGAGGACTTGGCGCCGTCACTCGTCGTGCGCCACACGACTATGCCCTTATAGATGGCTCCTTTGGGGACTCGGTGCCGTCACTCGTCGTGCGCCATACGACTATGCCCTTATAGATGGCTCATTTGGGGACTCGGCGCCGTCACGCGTCGTGCGCCACACGACCACATCCTTGTGGACGGCGCCATAGATCTCTGATACAAAACATTTTAGTCAATACTTGAGTACTGACTTACAGATTTCTAAAAGATATTTAGAACACATAATATTGATGATATGAACGCGCAAATAATGCGCTATTCTTCCAGAACACATCAGTGACAAATCGCGCCGCGCCTAATCAAATACTTCTTACACGAGGAGAATTGTATGCATTTTTGTAGGTCATTATGTATTTCAGATTATTCAAATATTTTTATGTTATTGTAATAAGAATGACACGGAATTGTGTTTACATTATTATTTTCATTATTAAACACGGCTAAAACTATTTCAAGCAACGTCTCGATTCTGAGTGGTGGTCTTTCACCAGGGCCATACTGACAGTATATACCACTCTGGAATGTGCCGCAAATATATTACATATTATTTTTAAATGAATAAAGTGTGAAATAATAAAATTTACTTGCGCTCGCCGGGATTTGAACCCGCGACCTTCGGATTCGTAGTCAAGGATCGTAACCACTCAACCACGTAGACCGTCAAATACATTGTTTATGTGATAAAATGGAATGTTCGTTTGATAAAATACATTGTTTTTTGGTAAAATACAATTTTTAATAGAATAATCAAAAAAACGTCACATTTCTTAATTTAGAAATATATATATATTTTTTTAATTAACGGACAGTCACACAAAATACGCAAAATGAAATAAGATAAACAAGAGCTACAGAAAAGGAAACCGTATACATAATACACGAATGAAGCAATGACAAAAAGAGGACAAAAATATGCCTTTGAGAGAACATTCAAGTCAAAGCCTAAACAAGGTTTTGGTAGAGTCCGCGATGTTAGACATATTAAATTATATACTTCGAAGTTTATTTTCGTAAAAACTGACAAAAATCATTTAGACTGGTACCAAAAATTCAAATGCCCTGGCTTGAGTTAAAAAGTCTCGACATTCTGGAGAGTGGAGAATGGTACCCAAATTAGATTTATGAGAGGCATTTTATTTGGTGAAGATGTCTATTTGTATACACTTACTAAGTTTTTGTTCTATTGGAATCAATGACATCTCTGTTGGGACATAGTTTTTACAAATTTTTTATTTTTTTTTATATATTTTCAGTCTGCATCTTTTCTTTGGCCAACGCAAATTAAATCGGTTAATAACAAAACATCAAAAGAAAATCTTTTTTCAGGTCGATATTTTAAATTATGGTACATACGGCAAATTTGTGTTCCAAAGTAAATTGTTCGTTTTTAATTTAATTTAAAGTCCACCATAATGCTTATTTTAATATATTTTTTTTAATTATTTATTTTATATTTCATAATATTTTTTTAAACATCACCGTTAGACCCCAAATAATTGTTAAAGGTGCCTCTAAAATCGCGAAAAATTAATTCCTTTAATGGCCTATATTTGATAATATAAAACAAAAATAAATAAATTACTTCTAATTCGTACTAGATATTTACTATACTTTTTGATGAAAAAAAATCATTAGTTTTAGGTGAGTATTTTGGCCTCAAATCCAAAATAAAGTTTTGTATGAAACAGGACGCGCAGCCGTTCCCCTTAACGTAAATGAAATGCAAACTTAACTTGTTAGCGCACTTGTTAAATCGAAAAATAGAAATATCCAAACCAATCCAAAAACAGAATACACACGTGACTTCAGATATTCCAAATACAATGGTACCAATATAACAAGGTGTTTTGATGAGATGATTATTTATTCACTTTTAAATAACGATTTATAAATGCTACTTATAAATTATATGTAAAAAAAAGCTATATATTCATAATCGGCGTTCAATGTTCTATATGAATTTATATTTTTAAAGTCATAATATTTTTCACTGGAGTTCCTTATTAAAATCCTATAGGTACCTACCTAACTATAAAAAAAAAAAACAATTTTTAACGCGAGAAGAAAGTCTTTGCAAAAAAGTTGAATATGTTTGGAATGGCCAGAGAACAAAAAATTACAAAAAAAAAACAATTAATAATAAATAATTAAAGGTGTTTTGTGATGTGATGGCCCTAGCTGGACATATTAACAGTTCTATATTATTTTAAAACTATAAATCATAATAATCATCAATTTAAAATGCCCTACTCTCGTTAAATCTTTTTTTTTATGATGGCACCACCTGTTACACTTGTTGATTATATTTATGTAAGGTAGGTACTGTTATGATGTTTGAAACCTTCCTCACACTTTTCTTCTTTTTTTATTGAAACTTTTTGATACATATTAAAGTACATTTTGATACAGCATATAAAAATACAAGATGGTATAATAAAATTTTAAAATATGTACTCATAAAAATCTCACAAGGACAAAGCCTGTACCCACGCACATCGTTTGTCATTTATACCCATGTATTATAACAATTTTTATGGCATTTATATGGTTTAAATGAAAGTTTTAAATTTAGACATAAAATTTAGGTACTTGTTTTCTTTAAATAATAAATGATAAAAGTTGTGATAAAAAAAGTGACAATAAGAAACATAAAATATGACATTAAGTGATCATAAGAAACAAAAAACATAAAATATGATCTTCTCGCGTATGTGACGCATGTTTGGGGACGGTGCCTGGAACGTTATGGTGAGATTCAAACGGTCTCACTGGACATTTCTAAGGCCTTTGACCGTGTTTGGCACCGAGGACTTGTCAACAAACTGCCTTCTTACGGACTTCCCGTTTCCTTGTGTACGTGGATTGCCGACTTTTTGAGGGAGAGATCGATTCAGACGGTTGCTGATGGTTTCATCTCTTCCTCGCATTCAATAAATGCTGGCGTCCCACAAGGATCGGTTCTATCTCCGACATTGTTTTTGTTGCACATCAATGACCTCTTGACATGTGCACCAATCCATTGTTACGCGGATGACAGTACAGTCCATGATTGCTTTTTGTTTGACAAGCCCCCAAAGGGCACACAAACTCCAACGGCTCGGAGGGCTTTGAAGCAGAGAATGGACGGTTACCTTGAGAGGGTCTCCTCTTGGGGTAAGAATAACCTCGTCGAATTTAATGTTTCAAAGACCCAATCATGTCTGATTACGTCTAAAAGGGATCGAAATGACAATCTAGTCTCCTTTAATGGAAGCAATCTTCCCAACAAGCCCTCCATTGATATGCTTGGTGTAACCTTAAGTGACCAGCTCAGGTATGGGGGCTCCATCGAAGCCCGAGTAAAGTTAGCCTCTCAGAAGCTGGGCGTATTGTACAGAGCCCGCAGATACTTTAATAGTACACAACTGCTGACCCTGTACAAATCGCAAGTTCGCCCCATTGTAGAATTTGGCAGCCACCTCTGGTCGGGAGTCCCAAAATATCTGAAAAAAAACCTTGACTCTGTGCAGAAACGGGCGGTCCGTTTGATAGATTCGCCTATCTTAACAAATGGGTTGCAATCTTTGGAGCACAGACGTCGGGTGGGAATGCTGTCCTTGTTCTACCGGTATTTTAATGGAAGATGCTCCGAGGAACTAGCGTCATTGATCCCTTCGGCACCGGTGCATAGTCGGGAAACACGCCAAACGCGCGCCCAACATTTGCACACGGTTGACATTTGTCACATGAGAACGGGTCGCTTCTACGACTCGTTCTTGTGTTCAACAGCTCGGCTGTGGAATGATCTGCCGGCCTCTGTGTTTCCTCCATCCTATAACATGGGTCTCTTCAAGACCCAAGTTCACTCCTTCCTATCCTCTAAAAGATCCTCCACACAGCATCCCCAAAGATGATATAGGCCTTGAGGGAAATTATTTCCTCCTTGGTCTCCTGTGTGGAGTTACTGTAAAAAAAAAAATATATATACCTATATATATATATTATTTTAATAAAAATTACAACTTAAAATATTCGGTCCTTCCATTTCAAATATGTGTGGATATTTGATTTTATTTGTTGTTTTTTAGTATTGTGCAATTTATGAAAAGCAATATTTTGTTTATTGTGATTTACTAATACTAGCAATAGAGCATACTAGTAAAGCATGTTAGTAGAGCATGCTAGTGGAGCATGCTAGTGGAGCATGCTAGTCGAGCATGCTAGTGGAGCATGCTAGTCGAGCATGCTAGTGGAGCATGTTAGTTGAGCATGCTAGTGGAGCATGATAGTGGAGCATGCTAGTGGAGCATGCTAGTTTACATCAATGACATCCAAATGTAACATATTATTTGCTCTGTGTTTTACATATTAACTTTTTTTAAAGGACCGTTCAGGTACTTACTGAAAACATTCAACAATATTAGAATAACTTGTTTAACAAGAGCCACACAATAATTTTTTTTTAATGTTTTTTATTAAAAGTTCTTTAATCATTTATTTTGGTTTTTATCTCATTAAAATCAAATCAAATAACTCCGTTGTAAAACAATTACTTGACACTGATTGGTTCGCAAGTAAAAAATTATAATAAAAAACGCATAAATTTGTTGTAGACCACTTTTATTTTATTAAAACTCTACCGGTTTCGGAAGCATCCTTCCTTCATCAGGAGAATATTAAACAGTTTTAGCTATTCTCCTGATGAAGAAAGTACCTGAAACCAACAAACATAAAATAAAGAAATGTCTAGAACATGTGTTTTGTGTAAATATGTGACCACAAAGTTAATGCTTTTTATAAATATGTAAAAAATTATAAGTACACAAAAAAATAATTTAGTGTTTGAATATGTTATTAAATTATTAGTCATATTCGTTCATTAGTTTAACAATGCCATTGTAAAGCAGTGACCTTACGTCGATTGCCCACATGAAATCCAAATGGTTGAACTTTGGGTTGGGCACTTTAAACTTCCCGAAGAGGTTGCCCAGTTCTTCACTCAACTGCTCCACGTCGATTGGATCGGCCAACAAATCATTATCCGAGTAGTGCAGCACAACAGGGGCTGTGACGTCCTTCAACGGGTAATCCGGTGGGGAGATCTGCTTGTACTCAATCAGATTTTTTATTGGGCCGAAATCGAATTTTCTGAATTTTGCGGATATGATCTCTTGGCAATAGTGTACCACTTGCCTGGTGGAGGACCCGGCGGGGGTATGAGCGAGGATAACGGGTAACATTGTCTGAAATTTCATGTAAAATTACGCTTTTTAATTATTTTTTTATGCAACGCTCTCCCGACTGTCTGAAGTCAGTGGGACTCTGCATTGCCATTTGTAATCGATTTATTTTTTTATTTGTTTACGCCTAGAAGGCTTTTACAAATTGATACATTCAGCTCATAGTTATACAAAGGGGTATAATTTAAAAGTAGACACAAATTGAGGGTGCGGTGATCGTTCAAAAGGTTTCAAATGGTAACACAAATATGGCTTATGGGCACAATGGTCCAAGTGAATATTTTATGTTATTTAATTTTAAATGATGCCGCAAAGTGAATTTACAGTTATTAAGAAGTATATTTTTACTTTATACAAACTATTTTTACTTTATACAAGCTATTTTTACTTTATACAAATAGTTTTACTTTGTACATAACATAATTAATATAAAAGAAGTACGTGGGTACAATATAAGTATGTAGTTACAGGGTAATAAATAACAATTTTTTTATAACTTATTGAAGCTTGTAAACCTCATTGTAATATTTAATCATTGAAGAAGATAATACAATATTAATAATATTGCAATCATCTTAAGGATACCAGCCAATAATATGAGATTTAAAATGGAAGATAATATTAACAAGTCTTGAACTTGAAGTATGATATCGGTGTAGATGGCGTAAATTAAACTGGTCTCATTAGCTTAGTCGGCAAAGCGGTTGTCCCGGTAAGACAGAGGTCCTGGGTTCGAGCCCCAGATGCGACTAATACCTTTTTATTTTTCTGTTGTTTTTTCAAATTCGTGTTTCATTTGGGAAGTGTTAATATTATCTTCTTCAATGATTTAATAAATAACAGTTTTACCCGTGGTTAAATTATAACAGAAGGTTGAGGTTGAAAAGAGCGTTACAAGTTCTCAGTACGTAATATAATAACACAAGTATAAAATAAGTAAGTACCTACTATGTAGTAGCAGTTACAGCGAAATGGGTGGGTAATTATTATGATGGAAAACAAAAACAGTTGTAAAGCGTTTTTATAAAACAATAAACCTTTATTACGCCCATTGAACACCTAATTGGTGTTTTACAGAACACAACATAATAATTTTTTTTTTGAATACCGCACAAGAGTCCCAAAAGCACTCCCAACCATCTGGAGCCAATGAGACTATGGCATCTCAAATTGGGGAATGTTGTGAGGCTGAAGGTATTGGGGAGGGGAAGGAGAAGGGGAAGAGGAAGGTGGGGAAATACCTGGCTATTCAGATCTGGTCACCAAACACAGCTAAAAGCCATTTCAAGCAACGTTTCAATTCTGAATGGTGGTCTTTCACCAGGGCGAGAGTATATTAAAATCTGGAACGTGTGCAAATATACTATATATTATTTTTAAATGAATTAATTGTGAAACAGCACAAATTAATTAAATAAAATTTACTTGCGCACACCGGGATTTGAACCTGCGACCTTCAGATTCGTAGTCGAGAGCCTTAACCCTCGACCATGGTGGCCGTCAAGGTCATACGGTGTCAACGGTCGTTTACGAAAATCTATATATATTGCGTCAACCTGTCCCCGGGACTCAAGTGGATGATAAAATATATTTGTATATTTAAAAAGGTTAGTTGTTATGATTTTTTTTCAGATAAATCTATTTTGCTGTGAACAAAGAATGGTTTGAAATGACAGAATATATTAATTGTTTTTGTGTTTAATTCGTAGAACTCATATAAATAAGTTATCACAATGTGGATTAACCGCAGTTTGATAATGGCCTTGAACGCCGAAACAGGTGTCACAATAATAATAACTAAAGATACTTGCAGAACTTAATAACATTATAAAATAAGATTTACAATAAATTTAAATAAATAAATTAAAAATTATGGAATATATGTTTATAAACTAAAGATTCCAATACTTTGCGAAAACATCATGATGAGATACTGATATGGCGGTAGTTTGAGAGTCTTGGGACATCATTTATGTTACCTGATTTTAAAATAGGCATAATTTTAAGGGTAGGGCTATTTTCCATAATTTGGGAAACGTTCCAGACTTTAGAGATTGGTTGTAAATTATATAATGAATTATCGAGGTTGAATGAACAATTTTTGATAAATAATACTGCAGTTGATTGCATACAAAAGAGTTGTTTTCAACAATCTTGTGCATGGAAGAGTAATTAGAGTTATTACTTGGGGAGAATATGGATCCAAAATATGTTGAAAACAATTCAGCCACTTCTTGACCGTCAGATTCAAGTGAATAACGTAAATGCGTAATTATTAGTAATCCTTTTGAATTTGGTATAAGACCAGAAGTATTTTATGTTAGTGGAAATGGATTCCTCAGTTGACTCCAAATATAATCTGTAAAGTTCCTTCATCAATCTTTTTGAGCGAAGAGTGTAGTAGTGCAAAAGTGTTGTAGTCTCTGGGGTTTCCAAAATATTAAAACTTTAATCTAAATTTGTCCTTTCCTTTTAGGAGTTTTATAAGTAAAATGTTAAACCACGGTGGATATCTTCTTGTGTTCTGTTTTTTAATCGGTGTGTATTTGATAATTATTTCCCATAATTTATTGTAAAAGTTAAACTAGTGTTAACATTCGAATCATGAAGATAAAACCAATCCACAGTAGACAAATCAGAGTTGCGGGCATCAAAATTGAATTTATAAAAGTTATATTTTACTTTATCAGTATGATTATGTTTTAGAAAAGAGAGAGAGAGGTATATTTATTAATGGAGAATCGTTTGCAGTATTACAGACTTTACTGTAGAATTCTGAACAATATCAAGATATTATCATATTTTTATCTCTGTTACAGAATTATTTATTTTTGCTATGAACTTACCTTATTCAATAATTCAGGGCTATTTCCAAGGAGGAGGAAAAAAAAGTTGGAGCATACAGGCTGCATTGGCGAATTATCCCTACACAACAGATCTGTAGCCAACTTCATCATGGGACTGGTCGGCAGTAGTTCATCGGCCCCGATGAGTGATGTCAATCCCTTTATTCATAAACAAAGTACACAAATCAATGCGATTTACAGTCGGTAGTATAATGACAAGTTAGAAAAATAGAGCAATTAAGAAATATAATTCACAAGTCTAGAATGTTAGTTAGTCAGTTATAAAAAAGGTATGTGGGAGGTTGAGTTCCATATGCTCACTCTCGTACATACTAATTATATGTCTTAGTACAGAGGTGGGCAAACTTTTTAAGGAAAGGGCCAGATAAAATAAAAAAATTATCTAGGCGGGCCAGAAAAAATTTTTTATAAAATAATTTTACATATAAATAATACATAATAAAATAATAACTAATATTAGATGCAATAATACCGTACTTAAAACACAATGAGAAGGAAACCGTTAAGTATTCTATTCTATCTACGTAGAAAATACATTTTGTTCAATTGGTAAATTGTGGTAGGGTTATTCAAAACAATGTCGCGGGCCGGACTTGCCCACACGCGGGCCGGACTTGGCCCGCGGGCCGTACTTTGCCCATCACTGTCTTAGTAGGTCATATTTTAAAAGAGGGATATAAATATGCATCATTGAAAAATGTAACAAAATACGAGTATAAACATAACTCACGCCCATAATGTTTAAAAATAGTGCAAAAACTCTCAGTAACAGACTTTTCGTGTGAGACGTATAGACGACAGGAGCGAGAGCTTGCATTAACTTTATCTTGCTGTTGTACTCCTTCCTCAGAACGCACATGACGAAGAACACTGTAACCCCCTGGGAGTATCCAGAGTAATGCAGCTGGGTTTTGCCAGTCTTGGTTAGGACGTAGTCAATCATGGCTGGCAGGTCAAAGTAGCCGATTTCGTTCCAGCTGAACTGCCAGAAGGCGGAATCCTTGTCAGGATTCATGATGACGTGTTTACGGGAATAAGTGTTTCCGCGAGCATTTCCCATCCACACATCATAACCTTCGTCAGCAAGCATATATCCTGAAATACAAAAAGTTGGAACATGATAATCTCTCCATCCTCTTCATAAACGTCTATAGGGAGGTTAAAAAAAGCTGTCAATGGCAAGACCATAAAGGATTATTATTATATCTCGTAAAGTAGCAAAGTTCGTACCAAATCCGCACGATCTAATCAGCAGAGGACCTCAGGAGTCCGTGCATGAGGAGCACAGATAACAATACAAACATGTTGTAAATACCTTCATTGTTGCTCAAACACGAAGCTACGAATTCTACTCATGTTTTATCAAATTTAAAATGTGTCAGTCGTGAAAACGTATTTAAGAAATGTGTACTTTTTGGTGTCTATTACCAAAGCCGTTCTCAGGCCCCGTGGTGATCCAGTTGGCGGAGGAGCAGAAGAGTCCATGCATGAGGAACACCACGGACTTGTTGGCCTTCTCACTCTCCCCCTTGGCACCTGTGATGCGATGCATGGTGAGCAGGTAGCCATCCTCGGTCTGCACCTCGTGGGCCTCGTGAGGGTAGCCGTACTTCGTCAGCAAGCCTGGCTGAAATGCTCTTAGAGTATTATATTAGTCTACTTTTACATTTTATATAATACTACAATTATCTACTAGTTGTCTTAAACTATAAACTATAAAAAAACAAAGACGTGGTAAGTTTTCGCTATGAATGACCGGGCTGCTGGCTTTATCCGATGTTGGTTGGGATTACCTGACCCATTAAATAATATCAAAAAATTAGCCAAATTTATACATATATACGCGCCCTTGAGGTGATTTTTCACAAAAACGGCGCTATACAAATCATCCAATTATTATTGTATTATAAGCCAATTACTTTCCATAATTTTTTTGACCGCACAATGTGATGACTGACGCTACATTTTTGATAGTACTGAAAGGCACGGCCTTTATTGACACTAACACAAATGAGTCTTCTCTTGAATTCGCATTGCGCACATGACATGTGTGTCATTTTCCAAACACAGTTCTTGCTTTTCATACGTTATAGTAGGGAGTCGGTGGGAAGCGAGCGGGATTGTGATTCGTAGCTGGAACATTGTGCGTATTTTTGAAAGTTGTATGAAATGCCCGCCCCAAGTTGGAGCAAAGTTTTGAAGTTGTGAATTCTACTAAACTGTGTGTAAGGTGGAAACAATTTTTTCGTTAAACAGAAAACAGTTTTTTTTACAAAAAAATCTTATTACATAATCTATACATACCTAAACGAACTACAAGACAAACATTAACATTTTAGATATGTATATCCCGTTCCAACTACAGTTTGCATTCCCCAATTCAACGCTTACACAGTCTTGGTAACAAATACTTGGATTTACTGGATGTATTTGACAATAATCTAAACTTGGCAAATTTCAAAAAAAAGTATGAACAAATTATTTCTGCCTAGTTTATAAATTATTGTACGATAACTTTTTACATTATTTACTTATTTGTTATTAATATTGATATTGACTTTGTGGATACTATATTACATATTTTTTCTTTTCCTTTATATTCCTGTCTATTTTTAGCTTTAGAGTAGTTTTTTCTTTACTCTTTTTTCAAGTATAATTAACTTTTGGGCATGTTTTCTATTTTTATTCTTATTTTATGTGATTTAAAAATGATGTACTTGTATGTAAAAGCCCTCTGGGCGTTTAAATGATAAAATATATATTTTTTTAGATAACGGAGCAGAGGTGATCGTCGTGGAAGTGGATGGTAGGAAACGTCCTATTGAGGATCTAGGTGTGATAAACGCGGTTAATTTTGTCAATGTGTAGTACGTAGTGTCACGGGTGTAGTCCCATCCCGTCTTATAGAATTTTCTCCCCCTGACTTATGCTGCCGTCGTAAGTAAAAACACAGTATCACTGGACTTCTTTGGGAGTCTTAAGGAAGATACTGTGTTTTCACTTACCACGGCAGTGTGGACGTGGTAAGTTTGGCACCATTTTTTCACATTTAAGGTATTATTTTAGATTGATTCAAAAACAGAAATAAAAATAGTAATATAAAACACATAGTGGAGATATAAACCATGCAAGCACATGGATGAGGTTTTATTATGTTTCTTTGTTCAGAGAAAAACACTTTTACATTAACTCCACACAGGAGGCCCTGGGGGAAATAATTTCCCTCACGGCCCATATCGCCTTTGGGAATGCTGAGTTGAGGGTTTTTTAGAGGATAGGAAGGAGTGAACCTGGGTCTAGGAGAGACTCATGTTGTTGGAGGGAGGAAACACAGAGGCTGTCAGATCATTCCGCAGCTGAGTTGAACACAAGAACGAGTCGTAGAAATGACCCGCTCTCATGTGACAAATGTCAACCGTGTGCAAATGTTGGGCGGGCGTTTGGCGTGTTTCCCGACTGTACACCGGTGCCGAAGGGATCAACGGTCCTTGTTCCTCAGAGCATCTTCCATTAAAATACCGGTGGAACAAGGACATCATTCCTACCTGATGTCTGTGCTCCAAAGATTGCAATCCATTTGTTAAGATAGGCGAATCTATCAAACAAACCAGCCATTTCTGCATACATAAATACACTTATTAAAAAAAAATTTACTTACTAACCACCAAACCTTTTCTGCAGGTGTAGGCAGAGAGGATAGACCAAAACACATATTAGATGGGTGTAGCGTGTAGCTTTTCGGCCAAGTGATGGTTAATCCAGTACTCCCTAGCACTAATAAAAAGTAATTTGTTTAAAATAATAAAATATGAAACAAAAGTGGAAATTCAACTTACAACATCTAAATTGGCGTCTTCTTCAATGGATATGTAGCAGTGGACAGCGGCCACCACTGTTACTAATACCACGGTGAGGAATAAAGCAAGTTGACGTGGCATGGCGCGGCAGTAGAGGAAATATATTGATTACTAACTGAGAAATAGCCTGCCTAAGATTTCCTTACCTTATAAACACCTATAAAAGGTCGGAAACGAGGGCTGTACACCGATAGGAGTCAATTTTTAAGTATTTTACATCAAACCAATATTAACAGTCTAATTAAAAAAACTTTTGGTTTTCTATATCCTACATAAATTGCTTTTCCATATGAATGCCAATTTTTATCATTAGCTTTTACTGATGTTCCGGCAGCGCAGTGTTTGGCACAGTATGTGCAATAAAACCAAATATGTAATTTGATTACAAGCGGGAAGAGATCCAGTCGTCCAACTCAAAGTCTTCCTCTTAACACATTACTTACGGCGATGTTTGTTAAAAATCTGTCACTTGCGGCGGGCGGGACTACCGGATGTATGTCAGCAAACTTCAACTTCGAGCTTGTATCAATAAAAAAAAAAAACTTTCATCAAATTATTTATAAAAAAATATTCGTCCACAAATCACAATAGTAAAAAAAATGTCAAATACACTTCATATAATATTATGTAATAACAACTCAGTTTAACAAGCGCTGAAATCGCAACAGCTGCGAATAAAAAATGATATTAGGGCTTCCCCATTTGAGTCTATTGCGTCATAAGTATCAGCTAATGACCAAAGGAAAAGTCAATGATCTTCGCATTTTATTTCATTTTTTCACAAAAAAAAATACCGTCTGTCGTCTATGTTTAAAATTAATTTCCAATTCTTCCTTGAAAATAATGATGACTTTTAGCAATGTTTTGAACCAGTGAAGAGTCCATAATGATGTATGTATTATAGTGACACCTATCCGCTACACCGCAAAGCCAATATTACAGAAGAAATTACAAGTTTAAAATGTGTTTTTTGTATTTGAAGTTGAAGGTCACGGAAATGCACAAAATGGAAACACCGCAACACAAGGTTTCTGAAACGCACAAGTATGTGTACACCGTAACCAATGCGTTAAGGTTGTCACTGAAATTTCACTGATCGACTTAATTCTACATGCACTATTAACATGGGTTATGTTGGCAGTCAAATTAATTATGCCTGCAAAAAAAAAACAGTAATCTTGCAGTATTAATGTCCTAGAGTCCTATGTTAATCGCTGTATAGACGTCAATAGTAGAAATGGTAATTTTCCTCCATACACAAAAGAGTCTGCAATTCAATTCGTCCCAAGATAAACATAATGTGTCCTTTTTACGTGTGTTCAAAAGTGTTCTGTTTAATCAGCGCGGAGGTGTGCAATATCAACAATGCAGCAAAGCGGCAGCCGGTTTTTAATCTGCTAGTTTTTAATAATTACGCGTAATACCCTGAATCTTTTCGATAATAAAAAAACCAACCGTCACAGTTTTCAGAAAAAACATCGTCAAATTTGAGTTCTACTTCCTATGAAAATCATAATTAGTAATACCTAAGCCGTAAAAAACACTGCGGAAATTTTCGTAATTTTGAAATATGATATTACATAATACATTTTTTAAAAAAAAGATGAATTTATTACATCATACGAGTAGATATATCATTATATTATATATGCAGCTTTCGGCCTAAAGAATTAACTAAAAAAATAAATTTTGTCATGGAAAATGAACACATCATCTTATTTAAAGTGCAGAGTGGAAAATTAGACATATATTTTTTTTTTTATTCGTGATTTTCCTTTTTTTCAAATCCATAATATAAGTTATATATAAACGGAAACGGAAATGGTAACGGAAACGGAAACGGAAACGGAAACAGAATCGGAAACGGAAACGGAAACAGAGACGGAAACGGAGACGGAAACGGAAACGGAAACAGAAACGGAAACAAACGAAAAACAATAATATATTGTTAAGAGATCTCAGATCATGAGACAAAATAATATTATGATGTAATCTTTATTACTCCAAAACAAATATTAAAAACTTAAAAAAAAGTATAATATTGGATAATTCAGTTAAACTTAGCAACATAAATATAATTTTACTTGAGTGAATTTGTCGTGAATGAAAAAGTTTACTTCAGAACCAAAAAACATAACATTTTTAACATGTGTGCCCTCCATAAATCAAAATTTTAAAAGTGGCACTTAATCTACGACTTTTTAATCAAAAACCTTTATGCCTTTCTCTACTTACTTAAGAATTGGAAAATTAATTGTTTCAAAAATAGAAATAATAAAAAGGCACTTAACCTGTTAATGCATAAAATTTGCAAAAAACAAGCAATATTTTCCGCATGGTTTAATGGTAGTAGGCGATTTTCAATATTGTCAGGTTATTCGTAATCCGAGAATGCTGTCACAAGGTCGAAAATGGGATTTATCATAAAGCCTCCACCATGTTATACAATGTATGAAAAATTTATAACTACCCCATTTAATGCTGATAACCTATTATCGCTCAACACAGAAAAAACATATTTTATTCCCTTCTCTCTACGAGAAGAAGTACCAACAAATTTAATTAACATAACCATTCACTCTAAAAATTGTATAAATGATATTACATGTAATACGGACTGTGCTAAACTAAATCCGAAATCTACTATCAAATATCTTGGAATCACAATAGATAAAAATGTTAAATGGAAAGACCATATCAAACTCACCGTTGAACGAGTAAGAAAACTTATATATGTATTCTATAACATACATAACATATTAAATAAGAAAACAATTAAAATAGTATAATATATTATGCATTAATTCAGTCCCTATTGCAGTATGGCATTATTGGGTGGGGAGGGGCCTATAAAGCCTCACGACAGCCAATAATAACAATTCAAAAAATAATAATTAAAATCACATTAAAAAACCATACGACTTTCCTACTATAGAGATATTTCGGAAATTCAATGTATCATCTATTACCGAACTGTATAAAAGAAACGCCTTACATCAAATTTACAAAGAATTTTTCATCAATAAAATTCACTCCACTGATACTATAAGCAATAGATTTAAAACTAATGGTTTAATAGCCATCCCAATGTTAAGAACGACCATGTCTCAGCACCACTATTTGTATTTAGGTATAAGATGGTTCAATATATTATTATCTAAAAACAAAATTAGTATAACCGACACTTTGAAATATAAACAATTTAAAAAGCAAATTAATTCCCTGAACTTAGATAATGATATATTGTACCCCTAATAATGTACTATCCAGCGTATAAATTACTATTTGGTTAATTATTATTATTAGTCTAAAAGTGTTTTGTTGATTTACATTTGTATTTATTTAATAAGTTTTTAATTTTATTTTCATATCACCTACTCTAACTAGGTATTTATTTTATCTTATGTTTGTAAATACTCCTCCCATAACCACGAGCTACTGGAGCTCAACTTATGGAGAGTAGAATAATAACAAGTAAAAAAAATCATGTATATCATGTATTATGTTATAATTTTGTAATTTTTTTATAATAAATATAAATAAAAAATAAAAAAATGCAAATTAGGAAGTTTATAATTTATGTGTATCAGACGTAATGGCACACAGGCGAACTGTAGTGGGCAGCTGATCCCGTTCTGCGAAAAGGACTGGGAAGGGACAAAGCACAATCTGTGACGATCCTTTACAAAGGGGGAAAAGACACTGACGACAAGGCCTCATTAATAACTTTTGTACTTTGCAATGTAATTCTGCACAAAAACTCAATTTATGCGGAATTATGAGTAGAGCTCAGGGCCGTGTCTATGTGACGGTGCTTGGTCTGGGTCCAGTGAGAGGCAGTAGTCCGATGAGGGTCCAGGGTAAGCGGTGGTCAGAAAGAAACAAGGCGAGTAGAGCAGAAGTCGTAGCCGGCGGAACAGTCGAGGGAGCGGAGCGTCTTGTCAAGCAGATGGTTGTACGCTAACTGACTAAACCTGGTTTTCGGAGGCTACTTAAAGTTGCCTACGAAATGTTGGGGATTCGAGACTCAGAGCTAACGTGTTTTGCGCATGTCCGACGAACAAGCAATCTCGTGTCTCCCTCACTGCCGTCTCGCTCTGACGCTTTATTCAGTCATTTATATTCACAAGCAGTCAGTGAGGACACATTTCTCCCTGACCGTGAAATATACATTTACAAAGGGGAGTCGGGTCATTTGCAGACAGCGAAACAACATTTATTCTCCATATGACCCGACCCCCTTACAAAATAGATATATTTTATTCAACAATTATATTTCAAATACACATATGTCAAAAACACTCCGGGCGAGGCGAACACGTCCAACACATTACCTCTATCCATAGAAATTTTATTACCTTAAGATAGCACCTATATTGATTTACCATAATACAAGCATGTTTTTAAATGCATGTCAAAGACAACGCATATACCATAAGAGTACTGAAACCACTGACGTCAAAATGAATAGACTTGTCTTAACATACCATTTCAACAGCTGGAGGCAAAGGTCATATGACACTCATTTTGGCACAAGTCTAGTTCACTGTCGTCCACGTTTGTTTCGCATAATTTTAACTGCGGTAAGCAAATTATAAAACATTTATAAAAGAGTCAAACTAAATATTCGGTTTATGTAAACAAGCCGAATCTTTTTACTTATTTGCTGTTTTACTTATCGGCGGCATGCCTAGCTCGCCCCCCTTTTTTGGTTTCTTCCCATGTGTGTTAGGCATCGACCTAACTTAGGGTATCTCTATGTATTATTTGCTCTTTGTATGACACCCATTTTGGCAATAGCCTAGATCACTGCCGTCTATTTTTGTTTCGCATGATTTTGACTGCAGTAAGCATATTATAAAACATTTATAAAAGACTCAAACTAAATACTCTAACAAAATATTCAGTTTTTGTACACAAGGTGAACCTTTTTACTTATTTCCTGTTTTACTTAAATTGGTGGAACACCTAGCTCGCTTCCCTTATTTTGGTTTCTTTCCCATGCGTGTTAAGAGGAATGACTGCGCAGCCCGTTTCATACAAAACTTAATTTTGGATTTGAGGCTAAAATACTCAAACAAAATACAAACTTCAATAAGTTATAAAAAATAAATTGAATATTTCTTCCAGACTTGTAAAATAAGTCAATAGATGTCTCATATAAATAAAAATCGGGTAGGTATATCCGAGACTCTATCCAGATTACAATTGAGTTCTGGATGAAACTTTGCAATCACCATAAGGATAGCAGCCAATAATATGGGATATCAGTGTAAATGGCGTAAATTGAACTGGTCTCATTAGCTAAGTTGGTTAAGCGGTTACCCCGGATAGGTAGAGGTCCTGGGTTCGAGTCCCAGATGTGACTGAAATCTTTTTAATTTCTGTTGTTTTTTCGGTTTCGTGGTTCATTTGGGATGTGTTAATATTATCTTCTTCAATGATTAAATTATAATATTAACAAATTTTAGATGAAATATTAAGCAGAAAGACACAGAAAATAAAAAGGTATCAGTCGCATCTGGGAATCGAACCAGGACTTCTGTCCTGCCGGTATAAAGCTCGAGCCACTGAGATATTATATTTCAATTTTAAGACTTACCAATATTATATTCAATTAATTCCCATATTATTGGCTGCTATCTTTTTGTATCATTGCAAAGTTCTACCTGAATATATTTGCAAACTAGAATGTCTCGAATATACCTATCTGAATTTTATTTATATGGGACATCTATCGACTTCTCTACAAGTCTTGAAAGAATATTCAATTTATTCGAATAACTTATTGAAGCTTATAAAATCATAGACGAAGATTGTCTTTTTCTTTTTCACATTTCATTTGAGATTTGTTAATATTATCTTCTTTAATGATTAAATATTACAATGAGGTTTATAAGCTTCTATAAGTTATTCCAATAAATTGAATGCATGATCGTGTTACAAATATGGACATTGGAGAAGAATGACTTAAGTGTAAGGAACAAGATAAAGAAAGGGACGCTTAGACGGTTAGAGCGGGTGAATGGAGAAAGCAACGCCAGGAGAATATATGACGTGAAAGTGTTTGGTAGAAAAGGTCAAGGATGCCAGAGGAAGAATTCGCTTGACCAAGCGAATCAAATACTTGAATCAGAATAACAAACGATTATTTATGAGATGATGCATGAATGGGAATGAAGCAAGTAACGTGTGCTAAGACAGAGTTATGTGGCAGTCTTTTTTTTTATGGTAACTCCACACAGGAGACCTTGAAGGAAATAATTTCCCTCAAGGCCTATATCATCTTTGGGGATGCTGTGTGGAGGGTCTTTTAGAGGATAGGAAGGAGTGAACTTGGGTCTTGAAGAGACCCCCTGTTGTAGGATGGAGGAAGCTGATGGAGCCGAGCTGTTGAACACAGGAACGAGTCATAAAAGCGACCTGTTCTCATGTGACAAATGTCGACTGTGTGCAAATGTTGGGCACGCGTTTGGCGTGTTTCCCGACTATGCACCGGTGCCGAAGGGATCAATGACGCTGTTTCCTCAGAGCATTTTCCATTAAAATACCCGTAAAACAAGAGCAGCATTCCCACCTGACGTCTGTGCTCCAAAGATTGCAATCCGTTTGTTAAGATCAGCGAATCTATCAAACGGATCGCCTGTTTTTGCACAGAGTCAAGGGTTTTTTTCAGATATTTTGGGACTCCCAACCAGAGGTTGCTGCCAAATTCTACAGTGGGGCGCACTTGCGATTTGTACAGGGTCAGCAGTTGTGTACTATTATGGTATCTGCGGGCTCTGTACAATACGCCCAGCTTCTGAGAGGCTTACTTTACTCTGGCTTCGATGGAGCCCCCATACCTGAGCTGGTCACTTAAAGTTACACTAAGCATATCAATAGAGGGCTTCTTGGGAAGATTGCTTCCATTAAAGGAGACTAGATTGTTAATTCAATCCCTTTTAGATGTAATCAGACATGAACATTAAATTCGACAAGGTTATTCTTACCCCAAGAGGAAACCCTCTCGAGGTAACCGTCCATTCTCTGCTTCAAAGCCCTCCGAGCCGTTGGAGTTTGTGTGCTCTTTGGGGGCTCATTGGGGGGTCAAAAGGTCATTAATGTGCAACAAAAACAATGTCGGAGACAAAACCGATCCTTGTGGGACGCCAGCATTTATTGAATGCGAGGAAGAGATGAAACCATCAGCAACCGTCTGAATCGATCTCTCCCTCAGAAAGTCGGCAATCCACGTACACAAGGAAACGGGAAGTCCGTAAGAAGGCAGTTTGTTGGCAAGTCCTCGGTGCCAGACCCGGTCAAAGGCCTTAGAAATGTCCAGTAAGACCGTTTGAATCTCACCATAACGTTCCAGGCACCGTCCCCAAACATGCGTCACATACGCGAGAAGATCACCGCACGAGCGGTTCCGCCGGAAACCGTACTGACGGTCGTTAATAATTTTGTTCTTCTCGAGGTATGTGAGCAGTTTGTCGTTGATCACACGTTCCATCACCTATGGATATGATTATGGACAGAACTGATGTCATCGCTATGGGGCAGTAGTTGATCGGGTTGGAGCGGTCACCTTTCTTAGGTATAGGATGAATGATCGCTTTTTTCCAACCAGAGGGCACAGAGCCACATTTCAGGGAAATTTTAAAGAGCTTTGACAAAACTGGAGCAATTTCTGCAATACCAGGGCAGGTATTCCGTCAGGCCCACTAGCTTTATTAACATCGAGCCCCCGTAAGACATGGAGTACATCCCGATGCCGGATCCTCAGCTTTTTCATATAGAAACCGCAGTGAGGAACCGACGGCGGTATGGCACCCCGGTCATCGAGGGCTGAGTTTTCCGCGAACATTATCCCTAAAAAGGTTTGCCTTTTCAGTGGAGGTGTTTGCTAGTGAACCGTCAAGTCTGGTAAGAGGCGGCAGACTGGATTTGCAGAAATTGCGACCTATGGTACCCGCTAGCGACCAGAATGCTTTGCTGCCATGCGGACAGGCTGCTAGCTTTTTGCTGATCTGTAGGTCGTGCTCAAATTTTGACCTATTGATGATTCTCTTACTTTCCTTTGCCAATTTGTTATATGCTGATCTGTTTTCTGACGTTCGAGAACTGTTGTAGGCTCGGTAAGTTGCGTTTTTTCGTTGAACTGCTTCGGAGCATTGTTGACTGAACCACGGCTTTGAACCTACACCAGTTTCTTTAACGGTTGATTGAATGAAGCCATCCATCGCAGACGTGATGACTTCACCAATTTCCTGGGCACATCTGGAGGGATCCGAAGTCTGAAAACAGACAGCTGACCATGGGAAATCATTAAAATGAGCCCGCAGACCGAACCAATCTGCTGACCTATAGTGCCACATTTTTCTCTTCAGCTTCTCGATGGGTGGTCTGAAGTTAATAGGGATTAATGTGGTCACCAGGCAATGGTTGGACGATCCTAAAGGCGCTGTGACATCAATTCCATAACCACGCGGTTCGGTAGTTAAAAATAGATCTAACAGATTGGAGCGGTGAGTCTGGACATCACGAATCCTCGTAGGTTCCTGAACCAGTTGCTCCAACCCTTGGTAAAGGGCAAAGAATTCCGCCGGTCGGCCAGCCGAGTTCGTTGAACACGAAAACTTCAACCACGGTTCATTATGAACATTGAAGTCCCCCCGAACAACACACTCGGCCGAAGGGTAGCGGGGTGAGAGGTCATCAATAGTTTCACTCAAATGTTTAAATAGCTCGGGATAGTAATAGTAAATAGTCTATCCTCTCTGAGAAAACGGTGTGATGGTTAATTGGTATCCATGCCATCATTTTACATTTTCCCAATGTAACATAATTTAGTATTTAAATAATAGATATATGTAATTATTCTAATAATAATAATGTTTGTTTATTTGAGCTGAACAGAGCGGTAAGTGCAATACTCTGCCATATAGAAGCATACATATAAATAAATGGTAATATGCTTGTGAGACAAATTAAATATTTTGTTGTTGTATTTTATGAAGGCTATCTATTTTATCAATGTACCTACTGTGATGTGTTTTGCACCTGTGTGACTATTGTAACTAACTAAATATGTAAAATCCCATATAGTACGTATATAAAATAATAAATAAATAAACATATTTGGCACTTGTACTATGGTGTAGTGATGCGCTTTGCCACTGGGCGATGGCCTAGACAAGAGTGTTTTCCAATCTCCGGTAGCGTATGTAGGTACGAATAACGGGTTTTTCACTTTGAATAGGTACTGATGTTCAATAGTTATAAATGAATTCCACAACATGCATCAACCATATATCGATGTATGATATATCGAACAACATGTTATAAAATGTATAATTATTGAACTAGTTGAAAAAATACATACTTTTTTAGGAATACTTAAAATTTAAGACTGGACAGTGTCCAATGAATAGATAATTTTATGTTATAATGAAGTTTTATTCCAGATGAATTCTAAATACGATAATTAAATAGTATTACAAGTAAACAAAAAATTATAAAATAAAAAAAATGTACAAATTAATATTATAATGATAAAAAAAGAAAAAAATATATGACAATAATCCGATTAGTTTAAAAAAAATCTATGAATGTGACATTCTTTTTGTTCTGATAATCACACTAAAACCCATCCATTAGATCAGGAAATTTTCATAAGTTCATTCATTCAGAAATTCACATGGATAAAATCGCAACTTACTCAGAATCTCATACTTTAGAAGAGCCAACGTTTTTTAATTTGTCTGTTAATTTTACTACAATATTGAAATTAATAAAAAAAAACACATAATACTATATACTTTTCTGAATAATTCATTGCCCACGACACAGGCTTTTCTCTTTTTCAGCAACGTTCCAGGAGAGCCAAAAAAGTTGTTTTTGCCGGATTTTTACACATTTCGCTAAATGAGTTTTAATAATGCTTTTTTTATCCCATTAGCGAAACATGTATTAGAATCAAGCAAAAAAAATGTGTTTTTTGGCTCTCCCGAAAAGTTGCTAAATATGAGATTTGCCTGTTTGTGTTGTGGGCGACACATTTTATGACAGAGCTAGACCAAATTCAGAGTACATAGCTAAAAATGGGTTCCTAAAAAGTAAGAGATTGCACAGAAAGTAGGTACTTTATTAAGAGGACATTCATGCCGTTCAGATATCCACACGAGAATCATTCCAGTAGTTCAGAAAATCACATTTCTTCTGAAATGTTGCCATGTACCTATAAAATGAAATCTTTATAACAATTGTCTACAACAAAATCGTATTTACATATTTTCACAAGTGAGTGTAGAAAATAGGGTTTTATTTCAACAATGAACTAGATCTAATAATTTTCTTTGAAGTAACATTCATTTTATGTTAGCCAATACTTTTGAGCATAAAAATATTTGCTTTTTTCTAAAAAGGAGCGTATTTACAAAGATATGTTTTACAAAGGGTTTGAACAATGATAAATTTCACACTAGAATCGCACTGTGATGTTGCTGAGAATATCAACAAAATGTCAGACAGAAAATACACAATATTATATATACATCATCTCCGCCATAGTAGACATCTTCTTAGGAATATGAACTAATGTTTCAAAATAGCTGGCCAACTCATCAATAGTGACATCACACGGGGGATTCAGAGCTTGCTGAGAGCATGCAATGAGTCCCCCGGCCCGGCTCTCCGTCCCCGAGGCCCCGGCCGCCTGCACCATGCTGCTACTATCACGACACTGCAGGTTCTGGAAGCTCTCAGACGTGAAGGTCCCAGTGGTATTTGAGATTCGCAGTTGACTACAACTAGACACCAGCGAGCGGAAGTCGTTTAGAACCGGGGCGGCCTCCGCGTGCAGTAGTGGAGCCCTGCCTATGTGCACTTCTTCTGTCCGGGAGCCGCATTTGGACGACGGAGAGAGAGACACTGAAGACAGGGAGGTCGCCAGCTCTTCAGACCGCGGCCCTCCCTGGCAGCATGTGTTAACATACTTCAGCACGGGGTCTTTCAGCAGCTTGCCACTGTTGCGCTTGAAGACCCCCTTGTGGCGCATGGCTTTCTTGCTCAGAGAGCAGTTGCAGCTTCGGCCCCAGAGAGCAGGGCTGACGCGGGACCCGACACTCCTTCTCTGGAAAGGGTTCTCATCACCACACGTCGTACTTGCACTCCCCTTGCCTGAGACTATTTCTAATCTTCCCAGTTCCACGGGTAGCGTGTGATCTTCGCCAGACATCTTCAAAATTAGATTTATTTGCACCTACAATAAAAACAATAATATTAGGGAAGTAGGTACTACGGAAATAAACAGTTGCGATGTCATATGCACGTCATAACATTGGAATTTGAGATGAGGATTTCAATGAGGGTACGTACCGGATGCCAACTTTGAAAGTGAAAATCTTTGCATCATAAGATAGAGATATCGTAAAAGTTATTTTGATTTTTGACCGATGTATTTGAGTTTAATTAAATTTTATTTGTCATTCTACGCAACACAATACACAGACATTCATCGGAAGCACAGAAATAATGTCAATAGACAATAAAATAAAAGTCAATATTCTTGTTCTATGGTCTTGTCGTTCTCGAACCACCGAGAATGTCCTTTACCTAGGTGTGTGGCACGCTTCAGGTACTGAAATTTATGGAATTTGTATTTTGTCACAGGAAACACTTCTTTGACGTTATTTCATACCGCGCTGCATTTTTGAGGTTATAAACAAAACATTCTTCATTTCAAAAACGTTTTCGTAGCGTTTGTAGCACGTTGTCTCGTGAATTCCATTCACTGGTCAAATTTTGAGGTTTAACTCCTCAGTGAAGCGAAAAACGTCGCCGAGAGGTTGATACTAACAACAACAATCATGGTAATATTGTTATAAACCATTAATTTATTCTGAATAAGACTTGTGATTTTTGATGTAGGGCTAAACACGTGTTTTTATTTTCAGACCGAAGAAGTAAACGCCAAGGCCTACCCGCTCGCCGACGCGACGTTGACTTCCAAAATCCTCAACCTGGTCCAACAGGCAATGAATTACAAGCAGCTGAGGAAAGGCGCCAACGAGGCCACCAAGACTCTTAACAGGGGACTGTCTGAGTTCATCGTGATGGCAGCGGACTCTGAGCCGCTGGAGATTCTGCTGCACCTGCCCCTGCTGTGCGAGGATAAGAACGTGCCCTACGTGTTCGTGCGCTCCAAGCAGGCTCTGGGCCGCGCGTGCGGCGTCTCGCGCCCCATCATCGCGTGCTCTGTCACCGTCAACGAAGGATCTCAGCTCAAGCCCCAAATCCAGAACATTCAGCAAGAAATTGAAAAGTTGCTGGTCTAAATGTAAATATTATAAAAAGTACAAAGATCCTGTGATTCAATCTATATTATACATATTTTGTGTAGGATCGGCAAATTTATGGCATTCCTCGCTGTGTATTTGTTTATGCATATTATTTTTATGAATAAAATTTAAGTTTTAAAATAATCGCTTTCGTTATTTATTTCGCTATATTTGGTAAAATTACACAATTCCACTTCATTTTTTTTTGTCTTTAACCGCCCTGCCTTTGGGTTATTTTTCAAAAAGTAGGTAAAAAAACATTGGTTTTTTTTTCCACATGCTTGGAGTATCACTGATTAGCGGCGTGACTTGTATGGGAGAATGCGAACACATCCGTTAGCTTCGGCTTACTAAAAGCGATAACGCAGGAACTAACTTGATGTATACAAGCGTTTTGTGTGTTTCGGTTTTCGTTATTTTTTAACCTGAACATTCGGGATACGGTTAGTTGCGTTTGGGCGATGATATAGTGGACGTATCACGTACGTTCGTGTGGGTAGGGCGGTTAAAGTCAAACTAAACTAACCTATTTTAAATGTAATACATTATATTAATTATTGCGTATAAAATAGGTTTTTAGTTTGGGTTTACAGAGAAAAAACGAAGAACTCAACTAAAATTTTACTAAGCTTTGAATGGATTTATATGGTTTATTTTGGATTTTCGCATATGACAATATTTTTTTCTAATTTTTAGTAATCTGAAATGAAGTTTTATTTAAAAAACCTATGCGTATTAACAGTGAGGTGGAATTGTTGAATTTTACCTGGTTTTCTTCTGATGTCGATCAGTGATATTCATTGGAGGGGGAAGGTGTTACCTGATTCTGATTTCACAATAACTAATTTAGGCTGGCTTCGCACTAGGCAGCCAGGCTGCGCCAGCCAATAAATCTTCAAATTTTTATGAAAATGTGTTTAAGCTAACGCACTAGGTAGTCAGATATCATTAGCTGCGGGAGACAGTCAAAACATGCAGATTGCGCAGGGAGCCATGACAACCAATGTGGTTGCCTCAGTCCCACTGCCGACAGTCACTTGTCACTGCAGCCAGACATTTCTCGTATTCTATGATGGTGCAACTGACTGCTCCCTATTTTGTAGCCGCCGCAGCTTGTTTGCCTAGTGCGCGGCCAGCCAATCTTGGCCGCCGCAGCCTGGCTGCCTAGTGCGCGGTCAGCCTTAATGTCACCAGTGGCCCATTTTAGGGAAATACATGGTGTAATTTTAGGGAATGGATTTAAGGTCTATTCTGCCGGCACCGTGCAGTGCAGACACGTAAAGCGGCAGGTACGGCAGGAGAGTATTTACACTACACTGTGCGTTAATGTGTTCATTAAGGTGGTCCAGGCCTATATAGTAAAAAAAAAATAATCAAATATAGGTGTAGCCGTACCCTTGATTTGTTACACCTACCATTCCTATGATGTGTTAAAAATTTCAGCCCCTTATCTTATATACAAGGGGGTGCTCATCGAATTATAAGTTTTTGACAAAATTTCAGGATTTTAAATAAAACACGTAATTTAAGGTTTATTAATATTACAAGTATTTTAATCAAATAAGTATACAAATTATTTAAATATGAATAAAATTTTGTAACAAAGTAATACTTAACATAATATTAGTTGCAATCTTTCAAAACTATGTTTGTTAACTCCTTTTTGGATGTTTCAGTGGAAACGATTTTTCTGTTTTGTTCAACGATGTGAAGTAAAAATTGCTTTTCTTCCTCAGTCTTAGTGAGTAACGTGTTGTATTCTTCAAACAGTTTAACTCCTCTCTCCGCTGTATCATTAACACGCAAATTTGTGACGCAGCTTTTGCCTTGAAGGTAATCAACATTGTCATTCCAAGTCTCAGGAGGTAATTGCAAGAAAGAGTCCTTGATTTCAAGAACTAAGAGTGTTTTCAACGTTCTTTGTGTTGCAAAAGCATCTAATGTAACCTCTGAGGAAAGCTTAGCAGAGTCACCTCGTACTGAACGATTACTGACATCAGAATTTATTTTTTGAACAATGGCCTGTTTCTCAGCATCAGACAGCTTGTCAGAAAACAAGGCAAATGCAAGTAGTTCATCTGACAAATACCATAAGTGACGCTTTAAGACATCCCTAGCTGCTATACTGATTTCGGAATCAATGGATTCGTACAATTTTAAGCTCTTCCAAAGTAGTAAGTCATTTACTGGCGCATCTGCTGCCAAAGGCGCTTCGATCCAAACTTTGGTGTAGATGAGCACACCAAATCGAACAATTTGTTTTTCTTCTCTCTTGGTTAGTTTAAATGCTTGTAAATTATTTCTAAAAAGAAAAATCTTCAAAGCATACAGCAATTTCGCCATCCAACGAGCATGATGAATCGGACCTGGAGCGCGCCAATGTATCTTCGTAGGAGGTTTGTTCAAAACAATCATGGTGAGCTTTATTAGCTCTTCGTAATCATCACGAACTTGATTATCTCTAGATAGAGCGGTTGTAAGACTCTCAAGAGTATTTTCAGCGAACTGTTCTGCGTTCTTATCGAGGTCAAGACAATCATAGTCCTCCTTCGGTAATGTTTCCCAAATATCGCTGAATCTTTTGAAAAGTGGGATTTGAGGAGAGCTTGATGGCCCAAAACAAAGAGTAAATATTTTTGAAAGCATTATTTCAAATATGTGATGACGACAAGCAAGCCACAAAAGATCACATCCTGTCTTTCCTTCTAAAAGAGTGCAAGCTCCCTTTTTGGCACCGGTGTTAGAAGCAGTAGTGTCAAAACTCATAGCCCGGACTTTATTTGTGACATTCCACTGTTGCATTGTGTCAAAAACAGCATCAGATATTTGTTCCCCCGTTCCTGCAGTAAGTTTAGGTACTCCTAATAGTTTTTCACAACCATTACCAGAGACAAGAATCGGAAGGCGCTCTACTTTCTTATTGCCAGTTATATCGGTCATCAGTTTGTCGTCACAATGAATTACTAATGGAGAGTCAATATCAAATTTTTCTTTTATATTGGAGTTGTATTCGGCTCTCGCTTTTTTTCTTGCACGTCGAATACTGCTGCGAGAGATTGGGAGTGAAGCAGGATTGCAACCGAGGGCAGCAGACAATGGAATAATCAGTCGCATTGCTTCTCGATCGGTGATCTTGTTACGATCAAGCGCACTGGTAACATGTTGTGTAAATATACCACTAGTAGACGGCTCAACGCCACAGGAACTAGAAGCACTCTTATTATAAATAAAACCAAAATAATTAGAAATTAGACAGCCAAAGACCACTTAGTAACAATTGTAAGAAAACCCACATATTCGAATAAAATCCTTGTAGACCACCCCTCTTACCCTCCCCCATATTTGTGTATATAAGCCTGAAGATGGTCTTGACAGGCTGAACCTGGTTACAGTCAAATAAAATTAAGTGGAAAAAAGTTTTATATTAGTTTTATTATAATATATTAAAAAGTACAAATTAAGCATTTTACACAAAAATTTCAAAAACAACACTCGATTGAGCACCCCTTTTTACTTGAGCCATCTCGCTGAAATTTTACTATGTTATTACTATGAATACATGTAACAAATTCACGGAGCGGTCAGATGAAAAATAATAAAATAAAAATTTTGGACCACCCTAGGTTCATAGATAATGTAAGAAACTAATTTTCCCATGTCTGTACTGGGCGGTGCCGGAAGATGTGAATCGAACTTTATACAGTCTACAGACACTTCGACTTGCCGAATCCAACATGTGTAGAGGTATGGTGGGGAAAGTGGATCGAATGTTCTGGAGGTAAAACCGCCAGCCGTATAATTATTCCGTTGTCGAACTGCTGGCGGAGGATCCATTCCAATTTGCATACTCCCAATCAAAAACAACAAGTTGAAGCATGTGGAGGCCTGTCCTTCGACCCACCATTTCTGGTTACAATATAATAATATATATATAATCTTACTATAGTTTTCAGATTTTTTCCTCCTTATCTAGAGAGTAAATATTGGTAGTTTTCATTTTCCAATTGCTGGCATAACTGGTTTGCGTTCTAATTTTTTCATTGGATTTTACGTGGCTAAACTATTTACTTTACGCCTTTCGATTAACCTTTTTTGCACAATACGTTCTTTTATGATTCTGATTATTGTGTACTGTCAATAAAGTCAATGCTAATCCGATCCGTTGAAATTTTGAGAGACGGAGCCATGACACGTTTGCGGGTAGCACGATGCATACGTGTTCGCAGAGTAAAGTCAATCATCATACTGGCAAGTCGAAGCGTCTGTAGGGTAGCACTCAACTTCCCCCACTACAAATGTTGGGTTCGGCAGGTCGAAGTGTCAATGGTTTGATTGACAATTTTTAGACCATTGAATTTTTTGTGCACTGGTTTAGTATAACGACTAACCAGGACAGAGAACCAAAAACCAGTACTGTACTGATAAAACTAATAGGAATAGTCACCTTGCATACTGACCACATTATTGAAAAGAATAATTATTTAGATAATTTATAATAGAAAAGAGACACATTCATATTTTTATCAATTTTATTACATTGTTCTAACTTATCTGAAGTATAAAAAATAATTGTTATACTACTAAAAAGGAATAAACTAGGTAAATATGGCCTTTGCGCGTATGTCCCAGTTGCCTTCCCACTTTTGGTGGAAAAATGTTTGAATGTTTTCTTTATATTTTTGGGCTTTTTTGTTTTGTTCAGAGTTATTGGGGAATCCTTCAAACCACGTCTTGATCTGCTGTCCTAACTGCTCCGCATCCTCAAATGTGTGGCCATTTTCTCCATCTCTGACAAGTTCATCCAAGCTAAAGAACCAAACAGCTATATTATAATGTATGCGTGTGTGTAAGTGAATAAAATGCAATTAAGTGACGAGAGCGTCGGCACCCTCTCTGTAGCAAGCAAATTATTGTTTTTTAAAAGCCACTGAATTTTATAACATGCGGAGAAAAACAAAAACACTTTATTCAGTGATAAATGTCATTGATGCGGAGAAAACTAAATTATTGAGGTTGAAACATTGAGAAATACTAGAGGGCACTGCAGGAAAGTGCGATGAGTTAAAAATATCATAGGTTAATGTTTCACCGTCTACTTCAAAGGGAGTTTAATAATTTCACCGTAAAACCAACTGCAAAGATAAACCGATAGAAGTGTATCTTACTTCAGGTGAAATTGATCAAATTTCGAAATTCTTTCTTTGCAGATCATCAATTTCATTGGCCTAGTCAAAAGGTCTTGGTCAAATTTCTTTCAATTCAGTACGGATCATCCATACTGATCACTATCAGTTTTTCTATGCCAATAAAAACCAAAAGGAATATTTACCACTGATATTTATATGCACACACTGGCAAGCCTGATCCGAACATATCGACCACTTTCATGGGGAGATCAAGCCCCGAGGAGCTGGTGTGGAGGCAGACGCCCAAGTCGGCGCTGGCCACCATCCGCGGGTAGTCCGCTGCCTCCAGC
This sequence comes from Halesus radiatus, assembly GCA_022606495.2. Lineage (NCBI taxonomy): Eukaryota > Metazoa > Arthropoda > Insecta > Trichoptera > Limnephilidae > Halesus > Halesus radiatus. The sequence goes on from JAHDVE020004931.1 coordinate 57,166, forward strand.
CAGGGCATCACCACCCGCACCTTCCTCAGCTTCTTCGCCGCCACCAGCTCGGTGTAATGCTGCTTCATGGGACCCTTGCCTGTTATAACGCAGATCAACTGTGGAAGCGTATTGCTATTTGTGGAAGCGTTATCATAATCTGCAAAATAATAACATATTTTTGACACAATCAAGCACAATCTTTTTGTAAATTTTTACTCGGAAAGAAAATAGGGACTTATTTTTCTTGAGTCATAACCTCATTGCTCAGTATCAGGTCCCCACTTCAATTCCCCCGATGAACCAGGTTTCTCCGCTCCTACTGATCAATCCAATACATCTGTGACCTCGCTTTTAACTTTTTAAATTTATTTATTATTTTAAAAAAATTACAAATTTTAAAATTTTAAGGCGTTTTTAAATAAATTACATTAATATATATGTGTATAAAAAAGTAGGTAGATATTATACTACAAACAGCAAAGCTTGCCATTTAAATTCAGCTGCATTGTTGCTGAATATGTCAATATCCAGACAGTGATTCTGTCATATTTAACAGCAAGATTGCCCTCCCCACCGGTATGACCATTGGCAAGTTGGTCCTGCAGACCGGGAGATAAAACAGTGTATGCTGTTGGTGGCGGAGATAACCATAGAGAACATAGAAATTAATAATAATAATTTATCGAAGGAAGCAATCACTTTGTGGCTTGACATTATAATTTAAATAAAAAATGTTTTTGTTTTAAGCCACTTTATTTTAATATATATATTTCTGCATTCGACCAGTTTATATGTGTACATTCCTGAAGAACGTTAATAATAATAATTGGATGATTTGTATAGTGCCTTTTTTTGTGAAAAATCATCTCAAGGGCGCTGTTCAAATATTACTTCATATTCTATATCTAATTATGTACAAACAGATACAGAAAAACATACTTACCTGGCGGGACGCTTCAGATGAAAACAGTTTTATTAGACAATTTAAGCTTAGAAAAGATATGATTTTTACAGTTGCTAATTTATCCTCCTTTTCTATTGATGTTACATTTATTAGAAGATTGGTGGCACAAGAAGAGTTGGTATTTATTTGAAATATTTATAATTTTTAGGACTGGAGAAGATTTATAAAAAGAACCATAAAAACCTTTGAAATAGAGATTTACATGTTTTTACACATTTAGTTATTTACAGTGTTTCGGGCTGCGGTGCGTAATTTTTTTTCACTTATTCTATAAGTGACTTTAGGTAAGTACAAACCGTAACTAAGCCTAGCTAAGCAATTTAAGTGTGCATTTCTTCCATTTATGGATATGATTGTCTAAGAAGATGAGTTTTAAGTTTAGCTCTGAAGTGCTTTCCATGATAGCTGAATTTTCGAATCATCCACTAATCAGCCTAAAGAAATGTATAGTAATGCACATCCCTTCTGACTCGTAGATAGTTCATTCCAAGCATACTAAAGAGAAAGTCAGTAGGATAGAGCCACAGGTAGAAGGCATACTCTCTCATGTAGAGAAATTTCTTCTGAACTCTCTCCAACATGAGGGAATACTTCACCTGGTGCAGGCCCCACTTTGCCAGTGACTATGAGCTTCTCCAGGTTTGAGTTCTCAGTTTGGCGAGCATAGCGTCCAAAGTAACTTAGGATACGTTCACTTATAAAAAGAGGAAAATTAAGAGTTGTTTCAACAATACCTCTTTTCGCCTTCTGTTCACTTATTATTTTCGAAATTTTGTTTTTTTTTTCTCCCGTATACTACAAGTAAATCTTATGAAATAAATACTACAATCATAACTAATAAAAAAATTGGCTAACGAGGACTGACACTTTATTTCGTCAGCAATGTTCAAAGAATCTTCGATTTTTAACAGCCGTATAATACTACGAGTATGTAATATGTTTAATTCGCACCTTCTAAAGCATTAAGCAATATTTGGAAGTCTTCATCGGGTGTCCAACTCGTGCTGCTAAACAATACCCCAGGTCTTGGCACCCGATTGTGGACTTCATTTTCAACCAGCTCAGTTAGAATGGTCATCCCACTGTTCTCATTGTTTTCCGGGTGATTCAGCAGGGATTTCCTAGCAACGGAAAACTCAGAGTATTGGGCACTGATCTTACTAATGAAGTCGTGCTTTTCTCTAGCTGTTATTGTGTGAAATATATCAGCCGGCCTGTCGTACAATACTTTAGCACTGAAAATATATAAAAATTATTATTTACAACGGTTAAAAAACAGGTTATTTAGTAGCTAAATTAAAGTATTTACCCACACAATATTTTTATGCAACAGGTCTTTTTTCATCGCGTTAGTTACACACAGATTTGCATGCGCTTTAGCACCGAAAAAGAACTCAAAGCGCTTGGCAACTTTTACTATGGGACTTTCTTTTCCATGCGACAACGCCATTATACTATAAGCGTAATTATGCCAGTCAATAATAAATTTAGCCCTGACTATCAGGCAGTACAGCCAGCATACAAGGAGCGTGGGTATTGCTGGAGGATTTTGGCATAGCACAAAGTCACTTCTTCTCTTCGTTGATAATACAAACAACAGAGTTAAAGTTTGCCAAAATGTTTTCAGCATATACTGAAGAATTTTAGGACCCTTTAAGTCTGGCAAGGGAGTCATGTTGGTGATGCTAATATTTTCACAGTTAATTATGCCGGGTAAGGGCTTAGAACCCGCATAACCTATAAGATCCACGTCATATTTGCAGCGAGCGAGCGATATGGCGTGATATTGCATCCTAGGACTTCTACCGATATCTCCTAGCACCACGACGGAAACACATTTTGGTTTGTTGGACATAATGAACTTAATCAAAACAAAACACGAAAATAAACAACAAAAACACAGATGTCAAATAAACATCAAACGTCAAAAATTCGGAGGTGCCAACTTGACAGTATTGACCTACTGACACAGGCAGTGAGAAGATTGAAAAGTGCCCCGCAGGCTGGCAACATGGCAACCATAAAAATGATTTGCTTGAAAAAAAAACGATAGTTTATGAATTAAACATTTATTTGCATAAAAAAGTACAGGTATTGATAAGACGCTAATTATTAGACGGGTAATATTATCTCTAGAAATAACGCAAATGGTAGGAACTGAAACTCGCTTTAGGTTTTTACAATAAGTCATTTATTTTTATAATCGTGGGGTTAGTCTTAAACTAAAGTTAATCTTAACTAGACACAAAATATCAATAAAACTAGATAGTCAAGTACTTAATTCTATTTGTACAGTCTTGGTTCTTAAAATTAACTATTCACTTTGCTTAAATTTATGTAAAAGTTTGTATTCTTAAAACTAGAGATTCAGTTGGCTTAATTCTACGGAAAAGTTTTTATATTCAGGTGTGATATTACGTGAAGGTCTTTGTGAGAGTATTCACAGGGTGACAGGGTGGGAGAATTTTAATAAGAGTTCAGAGGCACTTCCCTTTACTGATGACTATCCAGGGTCCAGAGAGCAGCTTGGTATGCAGAGTCCTCGCGTTCGCACTAGATATCCAAATACCTCCGGGTCGGGAGTAGGTACAAGCGCGGCGATAATTAGAGGCCTGGGCGGTCTCTGGGGTTTGATCTCCGAAGAGCGAAGATCAGTATCTTCCTGGGCGGAAGCGTGGGGTCAACTCGCGGTGCAGAGCCTGGGCGGTCTCTACGGTAGATCTCTGAAGGGCGGAGATTGGACTTCCTTCTGGGGCGGAAGCGTAAAACCTACTGTCTGAACTGTCCTCTCGTTATAAAGCCCTGTTGCCTGTAACCATCTGTAGGGATCTAGTTCTCCCCTTCGCCGTTGACGGAAACGTTGCAACGTTCCCTGGCACTAGCGTTGAACATTACCTAGTTTGGTCGCTAGATGTCGCCGGTAGGCCCGTTCTGCAACCTGTGATTATCTCTAAAGGCATCCTTTAGTCAGGATAAACATCTTCAATGTGATTTACTTATTACATAGTTTAACCTAAATGTACAATAATGTTCTCTTATATCTAGTTAAATAATTCTAAAGTTAATTATGAAATATTTCCTATCGTCTAATATATTTCTCAATAGAACGATAACTTTGTCCCACGGTCATTACGGATTTTTGGCGCGGCTATCTGTGTCGCGCCGTTCTGTCAAGGTCGGTTTTATGACCTCTATTGTAAAGCGGACCGCTCAAGTCCTTTTAGGTTTATTGCTGTCATCGGATGGCAGTTCCTTTTGTAAAATAATGCCGACTTTCTAAGCTATTAGTTAAGGGTGCTCTAAGCTTTACAATAGTTTCCGGTCCGAACAAAATGCATGCGGCTAGCCTTTAAGCAATCTGTTCAAGACCTATTTCTCCAGGAGAGTTTCCTGGGAATGGCGCAAATACTTTTTTTCAAGTAGGTAGGTCCGTGAATTCGCCCATGTGGGTTACACTAATGTGTATATCAGTATCTTGTTATTGATAACAAAAAATAAAATAAACAGCTGCCAACTGTCAACACTGTATACCTACTATGTATAGATATTCCAGGCAGAATGCACATGCAGGGGGATGCAGGCCAAAATGTGAATCGAAAAAATAATTTTAAAAGTACTGGAAAATAGTAGGTTAGGCACCTAATTGGATTTAGTAAAAAAAGTTATGCAACTTTCCTTATCTTTGTAACTTTATTTATGGCGCCGTTATTGAAAAACTTTGAGCGATAATAAAAAATCGGTTAGCTTATTATAACATATTTGATACTTTATTGACATAATTTTTTTTAATAATCAAAATTACAAATGTATTTTACTTGCGACAACTGTTTCTTCCCTTCAAATAAAACAGTAATAAGAAAACATTATCTTTTCGTATTGGTATTGGTACGTTATAAATAAATATGATAGATTCTGTTCTGGATTAGAATCTGGTTTTCTTAGTTGGGTTTCATAGTAGTCATATAGCATGTCTGAATTAATTGATGGGAAGTTTGCTGATGAGCTCAGTGGAGTCGGCAGGGGTGGCGGCCAGCAGCAGCACACGCCCTTGCGCCACCAGCACTCTCGCCGCGCAGCGCTCCAGGAGCAGCCGCCACTTCAGCTGCCCGCGGGCATCCATGTCCATTGCTAGGAAATCATTTATCTGGAAATACAGTAATCAGAGATATCAACAATGTTTCCCTGCGGCACTGAAGCGACAAACCGATAGAAGTGTGTTGTGGACATGTGTGGTGTGCTCGAAGCAAGGTCAATTTTTCGTTGCTTGGGGTAAAATTGATTGAAATTTTTCAAATATAATTTTTTGTTTAATGAATAATCAATTTCATTGGCCTGTTTCAGAGGTCCACGGATCGAAAGGTCTCATGAAAATTGGCGACATCAGTTTTCTTTCAAATCCGTTGATATCACACTTCTTGGTTTATTTTATTATTTTCACTTTTCAGCGCGCTATGGTAAAGTTCCACAACAATTTTTTTAATATTTATCAAACATGTTTTTTTTGTTACAGGGGAGTGTTATATTGTCCTCCACGCCAGGAGTTCACCTGTGTTTTGGAGGACATTGTTTAAGATTAAATTAATTTACCTCTTCAATAAATGCAAAATCACATTTTGGTGTCATTTTAAAATGAATAAGAAATGTTTTGTGTAAACCACTATTTAATATATAAATATCAGCATGTTTCGGAAGCGAAGCTTCCCTCGTTTTATATATCAAATAGTGGTTTACACAAAACATTTCTCATTCATTTTATTATAAATTAATTTAGTTTATAAAATAGGTACAGAGTTATTAATTTACAATTTCATAATTTTAAAAAGCTTAGTCATATCAATTTCAAAATGTTGTTTTAGAGGAAGACGTGGCACAATCAAGTGAACCAAATACTTGAGTGGGGCTATGTCAAGAGTCAGAATAAGAGAAAAGTATGTATGAATATGAATGAAGCAAGGAGTGTGTGCCAAGGAAGAGTTGTTTGGCAGTCCGTCCTCTCTGCCTACCCCTGCGGAGAAACGGTGTGGTGGTTAGTTAGTTGTTTTGGTGTCCTGTAAAATTTTGTAAAATACTGGAAATATAACCCATAGCCATCTGATATTATTTATTTATGGATTCACATTCACAAGGGCACTCTTTCAGAGCACTTCTTCTCCACCGCATGATTATTATTGCGCAAACTATGCCAATTCAAGAATACCATCATTACTGTCATGGCTGCCTTGATGGCCTTCTGGAGACTGTTAAATATCCTCCATAAACGAATTTTTATTTTGAATAAATATTTTTATAATAATAATTAAAAAAAAATTCTACCCTCCTTGTTTTTTACATATTTAAAAAAAATTTTAGTTTCAATACATTTATTTTTCTATTTACATATTTAAATAATAACCCCCCTTGTGAGGAGGACTATGATGTTTTTCATAGTCCTCCTCTCAAGGGGGGTTCCTGTGCTGAGGTGGACTAGGTTTTATTTAAAAACTTATTGTTTGCTCATACAACATTCTTTTTAAAATGCTGGATAACTCCTATTCTTTGATTTCTTTGAGCCAGGTTTTGATTTGGTTTTTGGAATTTATGAAAACGTTTCACATATTCCATTTATTTATTGCTGGTGGAAGTGAATTAAAGAGCTTAGTGGAGAGATATTTATATCTCCTTTGTCCAAAAGCAGTTTTAAATTTGGATATATTCACGTCATTCTGGTTAGCTCCTGTGTTGTAAAAAGGTCATTTTGGTTTTTTGAAATGTTTGATTTAAACATTCTTAGCATATATATGTTGGATGTTGGATACTGGAAAAGACTTGAAGATTTGGCATTCTTATGGGGGCTTTAAGGATGGTATTTATAATACACTTTTGGGTTTTAGACAATTGTTTCATATGATTTGTGGTTGCGATCCCCATCCTGTTATACCATATTTGAGGCCCAATATTCACCCTAATATATGATATTATTATTCTGTATTTTGTTGTTGTTATTTTGGGTTTATCTCATATTATTCATTGTCATTTATGGAAAGTATTGCACTGCACTCCCGTGGCATACCTTTTTTTTATTTAGGATTATGTTGTTCACCTAACTATTATTTTATGTACATATTGAACAAGGAAACATACTTCACATTCTAGTACACTTTCGGCGTACTTCCCATTCAATTGGATGTTTGAAATAGAGCCAGTGTGGTCAGTGAGGCTCACTCGTATGTCAAAAGCAACGTTAACCAGAGGAGCTTCGCTTCCCACGGCCATGGGGCAGTCCACGTTCTGGCAGGTTGCGCTGGGACCCCTCAGCATCCCCGAACAACCCTCGCTGGAATTGAAAAAATCAAACAAATCAAAGGGATCTGGATGTCACAAAAAGCTTCCCTATATTCCGAAAAATAAGAGCAATTTACAGGGTTATTCAGAATGATTCAATTTCGCATATTCTCCTCTGATACACGCGGTCGGCCTGAGCTTTTTCCTTTACAGAGACATCCAGTTTGCTCAAATTGGCAATACTAACAACAAATGCTCTTCCTAATTGGAGGTTTAATGTTAAAATGGAGACAAAAGGTGCGCTGCACTACAGTTGCTGACTCAGTTTCACAAAACTCACAAACATAGAAAACCTTGTGTTGCATGGTAGCAATTTTACTCACAACTGTCGAGAAATGGCTGCTTGACGGAGCGAGCACTCTAGCAGTCGTTTGTGCAACTATAAGCGATTTAACGGTGGTATTCGAAACTTTCAAACCTCCTCTTTCAATTGCTATGTAGATTATTCATATATATATAACGTATAATTCAGGAAATACAGCAGCACAAAATTGAGTCCATCATTTTGAATAACCCTTATATCGGGAAATATAAAACAAACTCATTTTAGAGAAGACACAATTTAAATCTAAATTTAAGATTTATGTGACACCTCATAACAGTATTATTGAGAATGATTAATTAATGGTTAATTCACCTCCTGAAGAGACCAGAATAAATGAGGAAGTAAGGAAGGATACCGGTAGCTTGTTCCACATGCGTGATGTTTTACAAACAAAGCAGTGGGAGAAACGACCTATTTAATTAAGATATAATATAAATAAGATATTAAGTACCATTGAAACAGTAATATTTTGGAGCTACCATCCAGGTCGAGATTGGTGACCATGGCGTACAGGAGCGCTGTGAACTGCGGTTGGTCCTCTCCACTGGCCCGGTCCAGGACTTGCTGCACTGACATCACTGTGCGGATGGTGCCGGCTGGAACTCAGTATACAATATATTAGCAAGTTAGTCCTACAAATCCCACGCTCAAAAAAATCGCAGCTTTTGGGTTTCCTCTCTCTGACAACACGAGCTTCTTCAAGACATTGGCTCACTCTTTCCTTTCCTGAAAAGACCCCCCAAACAGCACATCCCCAAATATGATTTACCTCGAGGCCTCCTGTATAATCTATAGCTAGGCATTTAATCGTAGATATTTATTATTTAGGAACTACAAAATGTCATTAATATGGCAACACCAAGCTACATACTACCACTTCGTTTTTGAAACGTGTTCTTCACATTCAAATTATTTAACGTATTCGCATTTGACAGTTTGTTTTAAAGAAACAGCACAAATCATCGTAATTAATTTTTTCACTTTTTATTTTATTTATCTAACGTCATACGTGATTATTTCGATACATAAATTTCATGAATACGAAAAAAACGTCTTTCCATATTGTAATTATCTTTCTTGCAGGGTGTTAAATAATGAAAAAAGTTGTTAAAAAAATTGTCTTAGAACATGATGTAGAATCATTTCCTTTCAGAACATACCAATAATTTCTGAACACCATTTGGTTAAAGTAAAATATATGTACTTTTTTTTTTTAATTACAATCATTTTCCTATGAGCCATCTTAGTGATACCATTTTAAAAAAAAACAATTGCAGTGCCCTCATTGTTTGTCTACTATTAAAAGTTAGACTGTACATATTTTTTATGTTGAAACATCAGTGTGAAATAAAATCGCATTATGCCATAAATTTCTTCAAATAGTATCTAAGTCTAACTGCTATAAATATATCTCACGGTCAGGTATATTTTGTATGTGATTCATGACAGCAGTTGGTTGTATGGGAGCCGTCAGGGCGAAGACCCGGAGAGCCTCTGCGTCAGGGATTTGCGGGTCCTCGGTGACCACGCTGCGGGGCCCCAGGCGCCCCACCACGCAGCGGCTGTAGGCGTTCCACTCCAACCGCACGTCTGCCAGGAACAGCACTGTCTCCCGGGACTGCCACGACGCAGACCTGATTACAGACAAATAAAGTGTTACAGCTTGTGGTCTCAATGAAGGACATCAGTCTTATGCTGAAACCTATATAAAAGATAAATAACTGATATGTAGTAATCACAATTTAAAGTGGACTGACCGCATTATTGATTTAAATAACAAAATTTAAGAATTTACTTACTTTTTTAAAACAATCAGGGATGTTCTCAGTACAAAAGATTTGATTAAGATCTACATGGCTCTCTGCCAATCACTATTAGAATATATTATTATCGGATGGGGCAGTGCTAATGATAATATTCTTAATTTACTCATTAGAATACAAAAAGCCATCATGAAAATTATATTTAAAGTCCCTGTAAACATTTTGTTAATGAAACAATTATACTCTAAAACAATACTACTTTACATTCATAAATACAAAAAAAAACACAAGAAATAACAATCACACATATTAGAAACATTAGATCTCAGAGTCAAAAACACATCCAATAAGGAACCACAAACACAACATTAGGACAAAAAACTTCTTATACTATGGTACTAAACTCTATAACAAAATCCCACTATCCTTTAAAAATCATCTCCTTTGAAAACATATTAACACCGAAATCACTCAACTGCATTTAAAACACCCCAACTTACATTTTTTTTTAGCAATCATATGAATTTAATATAATTTTATTTCATATTTTTTAAATGAAATCCTCAGCACGGGAAATCCCAGTGGGTATATCATTATTTGTTATTTTGTTATAAAAAAAGAAGATAATAAAACATTATTATTATTATTAATTAATAATAATAATAAACACATTGTACTTTTATAGCGCAGTCTTGTGGTATTTTACCATAGAAGATATTTTAGTAAAAAGTAATATGAAATATAAGATCCATGCTTTTAATAAAAATTAAAAAAAAAACAGTACTGAAAATGCAGCTCTACCCTTGGAAAAAAAAAGCATTTTTCTATTGATTTCCATGTTTTAATTTCTTATCTATATTTGCTAAAAACACCTTATAAAGAACAATAATTTTTAGTTTTGGTAGAAAAGAGTCACTTTGTGGCTTGATATGTTAATGAAATTATAAATTAGATTGTTCAGCATTCTATATCGGTAAAACAACATGCAATGTCAACATTAGAATTAAAGAGCTCCAATCATCTAATTGATAAAGATCATACTTTCAAAGCACCGATGCTAATATTCTGCACAAAAATGGTCATGGCAACAGATCAAATAATTTAAAAGCACTTGGAATAGAGAAAGCCGTTAAAACCAAATTCTTAATAATCAATTAAATGTGTTCAATAGCTTAATATTAGGTATATTTCCCATAAACTCATTAAATTCCCATTATCCCTTAACCACCTGTTCAGGTGACGCTTTGTCTCTTTATATATAATATGGTAACCCATTGTGTGCACATCTATCTCTTTCTCTCTGTTACTATGTTAGATATTAATTTCATGCTATATCACTGTTCCTTTATTCTATGTTATGTTTTGTTTTGTTTCATTCTATATGTATATATAAGCACACACAATGTGTTTTTTGATTAGTTTAATTTTGTACCCTGATGACGCTTGTGTTAAGTGAAACCGGTCGGTTGGAATAAACTATCAGAGTGGAAGATACTCTCAGTATCACCCTGGTGAAAGACCACCATTCAGAATTGAAATGTTGCTTGAAATGGCTTTTAGCCGTGTTTGGTGACCAGATCTGAATAGCCAGGTATTTCCCCACCTTCCTCTTCCTTTTCTCCTTAACCTCCCCCAATACCTTCAGCCTCACAACATTCCCCAATTGGGGATGCCATAGTCTCACTGGCTCCAGACGTTTGGGAACAGTTGAGACTCTTGTGCAGTATTCATTTAAAAAAAAATAAAAAATAAATTTCGTGGTTACAAACAAGGCAATTGTTTTATTTCATAATTTTTTAGCATTTCAGGCTATATCGGAAAGCAAATGAAAGTAAAATAGTTAACTGTTCAAATATTATACATTTGTCTGATTTTTTAAACATCTCTACTGAAAGATACATCTCTCTGAGATCAATCTTCCCCTTCCCTTCCCTCCAGCCTTTTTAAAAATTCCTTGTCTGGCTCAGAACCTATCTTTTAAAATAATAATAAATGGAGAATTTAAAAGAAACAACCTTTTAATCATATCTATGTCCCAGAGCAACAACTTAAGTGGATCTGTCGTAGTTTGATCCATCACGGTCACTTCCCGGTGTTGAATCTCAGCCCCTGGAAAGAGAAAAAAAAAATTAAGCCTTGAGTTGATATTTAGAAAAAATATAGCTGTAAATTTGAAACAAGAATTTTTTTTTTCGATCCATCGATAAATATCAAAATCACAGAGAAACACAGCAGGTCAGAAGGATGCTGTAATAGCTCAATGGTTAGAGCAGAGGTCCAGATAGAGGAAGGTCTCAAGTTCAAATTCCCATTGAAATGATCCTTTTTCTTGCATGTTTTCTAATAAATGTACGTAATTTGATGATTATTCAAATCGTTCTAATATTTAATTCGGGACCAGGTGTCTGAACTTCTGTCATATTTAACAACGTCACCAATGAACATTCAGCTACATTTTGAATTTTTTCATATTTAAACGGTCCTTGATTTCACCAATGGCAGACTTAGGCTGGTTGGAGTATAGATACAAATATTTGCCTAATTAATAATAACGGAACAGCCATCATGTAGTTCATATCACAATAATAAAAACAAATACTTGCAAAACTTAATAATAACATTATTAAATTTGATTTACATTAATTTTTTTTTTAAATTAGGTAGTTGTTTACCTGCTTTTGTTTTGATGGTTCTAGGCGGCATTACAGATCTTACAACTACCAGCAGATCCACTGAGTCATCTCTTGTAGATTGTGCTAGGGAAATGAGGAAAAAATTACATTCCTACATAAAATATCTAAGCGCAACCAACTCCTTTATACATAACATTTTACAAGCCATCAAATATTGATTCTTGTTTCAAGGAAGCAAATTTAAAGTCAATTTACCAATACATATTTGCACTGGTGGCCATGCCATGTATTTACCAAACCTTAAAACTATAGATATGGCCAGTAAGGTTTAGAATGAGCAAATTTAGTTTGTTCCATCTAAAGCCGATTGTGTTATTACAAATATAAATATTATATGAAATTGTTTTTAGGGTGAAAAAAATAATTTACCATTATTTTTGATTTCAACAAGAGTTATATACCCGGCCGGTGGTTTGGTGGGTATGTGCAAAAGAGGTAAAAATTGAAAAAAATCATCCCCTTCGTGTATGTTCATTTCTGAATGGCCTTCATTTAGCACAAGTTCAAATGGAGATGTCACCTATTATGTTGAGAAAGAAATAGATATTAATTGACTACAAGAAAAAGGAAATATAATGCAGAAGAAAATACGTTTTCAGGTACTAACTTGTGGAGAAAATTGTTCATTTCGTTCTCCAAGTTGACGAGTTTTTATTCTAGCACTTAATATATCAACTGAAAATGATAATAAGTAATTAAAAACCTAATAAAATGATTATGATGTACAAATAGGTTATGTCATTAACGAACCCACGTCTCCAACATGAAACATATCATCGAAAGAAGTCACAAAATGGGCAGATCCCCAAACGCAAGCGTTTATAAAGTCGATTTCAGTATCTCTGATGGTAAAAGACCAAACGCCATTAGTTTCATTTTCTTTTTTCTTAGACTTAAACATTCGTGGACTGGACTTGGCGATTATGATTCCAATAATAATTGAATTGCTTATATCAACATTCAAGGAATTCAATCCCAAACGTTGAAGTCCTGCCATTTTGAAACCTTGAAACAACAATTTTTAACATTCCCACCAATTTTTGGTTGAAGTAGTGTTGCCGCATCAAATACACCCACTAATTATTAGTAATTTGGTAAGTACCTGCCTTAGTTCAATTACAATTTATTTTTTACCAAAGTATTGAAAAATATGTACTTTGGTTTCTCTCTTTATGAAAACTTGCAATGTTTCACAAATAAAAAAATACAACTTGACAAGGTTATCTTTGCAGTTAGTGCCGTCAATAGTGTAGATTTTGTGGATGCTAAAAAACAGTTATTTCAATCCTTATTTGACCACTTGCAGATTTATCTGTATCAAGCTGTATGTATGTGTTTATGTAGGTGTAGAGTAAAAAAAAGACATATTTATGTAGATGTATTTAAAAAAGTTTTATTTAAAAACAATTCACAAAGTGCACGTCTTTTCCACATTATTTTATTTTGATTTGACATTAATAAATGGCTACAAAACATATCAAAAATACAAAAAAAACACTCTTCTCCACACAATTATCTCACTTACAAAGCTTTAAAAATAACAAGTTCGAATATTAAATTGTTTACTTATAATATGAGCAGCATCATCCTTTCAGTAGTACAACTAATTTCTGAACATTGTATATACATGTGAAAAATATGCATCTGGACAATAGTACTTTTTTCAGGTTACACTTTTAACCATCTTGGTGTTGCCAATAATCCTCTCTCAAGGCGTTCTTAGACGATCCTTTCTTTCGTCCAGTTTAGTACAGAAAAAAAGTATTGTGTAAAAATTACTTAATTAACTTATTATTATTATTATTTATTAACTTACTTAACTCTCAGAAGACCGATCTATCGGCTATCGGCACACCTAGACCGTGCTAAACACCTCACAGTGCCAATGACATAGAAATTACCGTGAACCAAGGAAGGTCTACTAGAGGAACCTTTTGTCATCCACAATAAAATAATTTGTGAAATATTATTCTGGGAACATTTAGGTTTTTGAAGCTGAAAAATGACCGAGACCAAAGGAGTTAAGGTAATTTAATAGACTGCAGCGCCCTCCATTTTTTTGTTAGACTTTAAATAAGTAAAGAGATTTCATTTGTAATAATGCCTATAAACGACCGTTTTCACCCGCACTAACTGAAACCACTGCGTCGGAAGGCTCGGCCGTCCGACTGTCCTTTCCTTAAGTCAAGCCCGTTGTTCCATCCCTTCCCACACGTTTTCTTAAAAACGGTGGGCAAGTCGAATGTGTGTAGAGGCAGCTTAAGGTGGAGATTCAAGCCTCAGTGTCGGTAAAGCCGTTGAAACTCCACTTTCGCTCGATGTTGGCGCCAACACCTGACACGCTTTGCACAAACACGGTGGGGAACCGGCACAGCAGCTCCTCCAGCTGGTTCTGCCGGAGCTCGGGCTCCATCCTGTGCACGTAGGACCACAGATAGTCGGTGCTGGCCCCGAAGGGGTGCACATGCAGGAATGTGGACGTCACGCCAATCAGTTTGGCCTCCTTGTTTGCAGACAGGTTCTGGGGGAGTTCTGACTTTGGCTCGGCCTGCAAACAAATCAATTCAAAGAGTGAGCTCAAATTGGTAGACATAAATTTACAAATTTAACTGAATATTCATGATAAGTGATTAAAAAGCATTTAAACAATGCCACAGAAGGGGCTGAAGATTTTTTTATAATGTATGTCGAGATAGAGAAATGTGGTTTTACCACCACACCGTAAAAAATTAATAATATTAACAAATCTCAATGAAATATGAAACAAAAAAACACAGAAAATAAAAATGTAACGGTTGCAACTGGGAATTGAACCCAGATCCTCTGACTTACCGGGACAACACTCTCCCTACCAATATTATCCTCAATTAATTCCCATATTTTTGGCTGCTATCTTATTGTATGATTGGAAAGTTCTATCTGAATATATTTGCAACCCAGGTAGTGTCTCGGATATACCTATCCGATTTTGATTTATATGGGATAAATTATGGGCTCTTTAAATTATATTGGGAGTATGCATTAATTCGTGCAGTTTTTTTTTCGAAAATTAAGGCTTTATTTTGAAAAAATGGTTATACATTCAGTGTTCAAAGTATTGTCCATGGGAAGCTACGACATTTGTCCATCTTTCTGGCAGTTTGTGGATTCCATCCCTAAAGAACTTCTCCGGCTTGCGGCCAAGAACGAATCGAGCCAATTTTTGATAACCTGTTCCGAAGTGAAGCGTATTCCGGTGAGGGCATTCTGCATTGATCTGAACAAGTAGTAATCAGACGGGGCCATGTCTGGGCTATAAGGCGGGTGAGGTAGACCTTCCCACCCACTGTTTTCCAAATAGTTTTTAACCGGTCTTGCAACATGTGGCCGAGCATTGTCATGATGAAGAATTATGGATTCGTGTCTAGTCGCATATTCTGGTCGTTTTTCCGCGATCGCTCTCTTCAAACGAATCAATTGTGTTCGGTAGAGGTCCCCTTTGATCGTCTGACCCGATTTCAACAGTTCATAATACAACACACCCAAATACAGAGCATTACCTTGGCGCCATGGATATTCAGCTTTGCCGTGGATGTTGATGGTTGATTTCATCACCAGTGACAATCCGATGCAAAAATGATTTCTTTTTGTGGCGTTCAAGCAACATTTCCGACATGCAGAATCGGCGTTCGACGTCTTTTGGCTTCAATTCATACGGCACCCAATTTCCAAGCTTTTGGATGAATCCCAATGGTTTTAAACGTCTGTAAATGGTTGCTTGATCAATTCCCAATGATTTTGCAAGTTCTTCTTGCGTTTGGCACGCATCTTCATCGAGCAATGCCTCCAATTCTTCATCTTCAAACTTTTTTGGCTGTCCGGGTTGTTCTTCATCTTCTAAGTCGAAATTGCCACTTTTAAACCGTGCAAACCACTTCTGGCACGTTCGATCAGCTAGAGCAGTGCTCCGCAACCTTTTCTCATCTACGGCACACCAAAATTCTTCCTAGAATTCCGCGGCACACCAAAAGCTAAAATATATAGGTATTCAATTGAATTTTACAATAAATTTTCATTCATTGCATTTGACGCGGCACACCTGTATTCGGTTCACGGCACACCGGTTGCGGAGCACTGAGCTAGAGCATGGTCACCATAAACCTTCACTAAAATACGATGACTTTCGGTAGCACTTTTCTTCATGTTAATGTAATGAAGAACTCCCCGCAAAAACCCTTTATCTGGCACAAAGTTCAAATGAATAGAAAAAATTGTTGTTTACGCTTCAACCAAATGACATATACTGAAAAAGATGCGTAATGACAGTAGCTTTCAAATGAATATAGTCACGGATGAACATGACGCGAAATAGTACTAGTAACGCCCTCTCTTAGAAAACCGCACGAATTAATGCATACTCCCAATAGAAGCTTTGCAGCGTACAAGTCCGCTGCCCGCATACAGGATATGTATAGTGCGGCGCAGGGGTGCGCTTCCCACGTCTAAAATATTTAATTAAAAAATGAGATCTATAAAAAGGAAGTAAAATAATTAGGTCTCAATAGCTCAGTTGGAAGAGTGTTGTCTCGGTAAGATAGAGGATCTGGGTTCGATTTTCAGTTGTAACCATTATCGTTTTCTTTTCTGTCTTTTTCTATTTCATGTTTCATTGAGATTTGTTAATATTATCTTCTTCAGTGATTAAATAATATAATGAGGTTTATAAACATAAATAAGTTATTCCAATAAATTGAATATAATATTATTATTTTCTATACATATAGCGGCTGCATGACATATTTTTGCATGGAAACACTTTTTGCAAGGTGGAAATTGTTGTATTGCTTTCAAGTGAACATGTGATATGATGGATTGTGTTAAGGGGATCCAATACGTCAAATTCGAAAGAAATCACGGAGTCGCAGTCCTTATGCAGGTGGCAATAAGGTTGAAATTCCCACTTGACACCGGCCGTATGTTTCGATTTACGCAAAAAAAAACATCACCAAAATGGGTGTTTTGTTTTATTTTGTAAAGCTCAGTATAATTATTAAAATGTTTTTCGGTCATATTCTAAAAAAACTTTATTTTCCACAATGAACAATATTCGAAAAGGGGTTCGTAAGTAGGAGATTTTGCACTTTAAATATTTTTTTAGGTCTGATATTTAAAATATTCATCCGTCCCTAACGGGAATAAGGAAATACCCGCCAGAAGCCGCCCCGCTCGTCGCGGCACTATGGCGCCATCTGTCTGTTATTATTTACTCGGTAAAGCGTACTAGTTACAACCGCCAACAATTGTATGAAAATAAGCCTGAACCAAAATATCATTTGGTAATTGCTCGCTATAGACGTGAACTCACTATTGCCGTGATAGTTATAACCAAGTTCGACTGTACTATTATTATTCTTTGAGTTGAAGTTTCTAAAAGGGTATATGCATAATTTTATTGCTTATGTTTAGTCATGATATACTATGAATAGAATTAAAAATTATTTTCATTATAAAACATAGTTATTACAATAACAAAAAAAAAATAGTAGTCATGCAAAGCTGCCATATGGCAATTTGTCTGCAGGTTCTACTATTTAAAAAAAAAAAACATATTATCTCAAAACTCGGTACAAGTTTTGATAGCATTGAAGTGCAGGTACTTTTACCACGTTTTCCACAATTTCTTCCCTGGATGATCAGTTGGTAAACATAAAAGAAAGATGAGCTTTACCGTGCTCATTTTAACCTTAAAACTGCTCAAAACCGACTGGCCATAGATTTAGAGTGTTTCGGCGGGCTTTGAAAAATTGAAACTTATTTAACTAAGGTAACGAAATCAAGAAAAAAAATAAAAAAACTTTTTTTTTTAAAGAAAGACAATCATTCCCAGGTTACGAATACTCTGACAATATTTGAAAACCTTCCACTACCACCACAGAAAGTTGAAGATGTTGCTTGTATCGTGACGGAGGACTTAGCCAGCCAAGGAAATAAACTCACGACACCTGGGTGAAACCCAAACGCGATGCCAACTCAGCCACTGACCGGTCGATATACGAGGTTTGTTCAAAAGAAAAGGTTAATTTTGAATTTTAGCAGGCTGTGTACATTCGATAAATATAAATATTTTTTTTTTGTGTTGTGTTGGATAGTTTATCTGTTTAGAATTATCAGCCATTATTGCCATTTTGTGATTAGTTTGGTTTGTTTTTGACAACTGGAAAGGTTAGTCACGTTTTTGTGTGTTCTTCGATTTTTTACTTTTGAAAGAAATGGATCAAAGAATATGTATTAAATTTTGCGTTAAAAATGGAATAAAATGCTCCAACGCACTTAAAATGTTGACTGTGGCATTCGGCGAGTCTACTTTGTCTCAAAAAAATGTTTATAAGTGGTACAAGCGCTTTACAGAAAGCCGAGAAGATGTTAATGACGATGAGCGCCCTGGAGTTGCAACCACGTCAACAAACGAAGAAAACATCGAAACAGTGAAGAAAATGGTTTTGGAAAATCGTCGAATCACTATTAGGGAAGTTGCAGAGGATGTTGGCATATCAATCGGCTCATGCCATGCAATTTTCTCGGATGTTTTGGGCATGAAACGTGTGGCAGCGAAGTTTGTTCCGAAATTGCTAAATTTTGAGCAAAAGCAACGTCGCATTAGTATCGCTCAGGAGTTGTTGAATGACGTCAACGACGATCCAGATTTGCTCAAAAGGGTCATAACTGGTGATGAAACGTGGGTATATGGTTATGACGTCGAAACCAAGGCCCAATCATCCCAATGGAAGCGGACAGAAGAGCCAACTGGTGATGAAACGTGGGTATATGGTTATGACGTCGAAACCAAGACCCAATCATCCCAATAGAAGCGGACAGAAGAGCCAAGACCGAAAAAACGTACGCAAAGTTCCATCAAATGTGAAGATTTTGCTTACTGTTTCCTTCGATTACAATGGCGTGGTGCATCATGAGTTCTTGCCAACAGGTCGTACGGTTAATAAGGAATACTACAAGGAAGTTATGCAACGTTTGCGTGAAGCAATACGGCTCAAACGATCGGAATTGTGGAAAAACAAATCATGGATTGTGCATCACGATAATGCACCAGCTCACACATCAATGCTTGTTGTTCGTGATTATTTGGCCAAAAACAACACCGTAACCATGCCTCAATCACTGTATTCACGAGATTTGGCTCCCTGCGACTTTTTCCTATTCCCGAAACTGAAGAGACCAATGAAGAGAAAGCTTTTGCCACAATTGATGAGATAAAGTCAGAATCGAAGAACGAGCTGATGGCCATACCGAAAAGCGCATTCCAGAAGTGCTTCGAGGATTGGAAGAAGCGCTTACATAAGTGCATTATATCTGAGGGGGATTACTTTGAAGGGGAGAAAATGCATATTGATGAATGAATAAATACTTTTCGAAAAAATTCTAAGTCACCTTTTCTTTTGAACAAACCTCGTACTGGTATTTTATTTATAACATCACTATTGATAAAAAATAGACTGGAGTTCCTTATTGTCCAAGACTGCAATGTGTTCAGAAGTGGTACATAAAATTATACAAAAATCACCTTTTCTCCATTCTCGAGAATGGGAATCACTACTGCATCTTTATCCGCCTTTTCCTCCTTGGCTTCTTCCATTTTGTCCGCTTGCGAGGTCCTGACTTTAGCTTCCATGATGCGCAGCTTGACAGATTCCTGGACCTGGCTCTTCTTGGCTTGCACGAGCTGGTTCTCCAGCACTCCGATGCGGGACTTGAGCTGGTGGATGTTCTGGGACTTAGAGTCCATCTCGTTCACATTTTCGGATCGCATTATGTCAATCTCGTTCTTGTATGCCTCCAGCTGGCACTTCAGGCTGTCGTTCTCTTCCTGCCATTAAATACAAAATAATTCTATATAAAACACTTTCCATTACATTTAATCTTACTACAAATTAACTACACACCACAGAGCAAATAATACATAGAGATGCCCTAAGGGGAAGAAACCAAAATAAGGAGGGCGAGGGACGAGCTAGGCGTGCTGCCAATTTAAGTAAAACAGCAAATACGTAAAAAGGTTTTGCTTGTTTACAAAAAACTGAATATTTTGTTAGAGTGTTTAGTTTGACCCTTTTTATAAATGTTTTATAGTTTGCTTACAGCAGTCGAAATCACGCGAAACAAACGTGGACGGCAGTTGACTAGGCAGGTGCCAAAACGCATCACGTGACTTTGCCTCCAGTCTTCGAAATGGTACTTATGGCAAGTCTATTAATTCTGACGTCAGTGCTACACACATTGTCACTTAGAGATAGTTTGACAAAAATCTATTTTACGATTGAAGAAAATCAGTGGATAAACATTAAAATTCGGAATGACCATCGTAAGATTCTGTAGGTCACAAAGACTGTGATTGGCTGGACATGTTAAAAGAATTCCAGATGACAGGACATAAAAAATAATGACCATATGGGTGTCCCCGTGGAAGCGACCCAAAGGCAGACTGAGAAAGAGGTGGATAGACTGTGTGGAAGAGGATTGGGGCAGGATTGAAAGCACTGAGGAATTTAGGTGAATGGCGACAGACTGCATTCAGTGGAGAGCATTTATCAAATCCCACTTTAAACAAAAGAAAATAAAAAAATAAAAATTTTGTTCAAAGAAAGACAAACATTCCTTTACAGTTACGAAAAACCTGATAATAATTTGAAAAAGTTCTGTTAGGTACCGTCATTAGGTAGACATTTTAAAATTAATCTCTCGATCCTATATACGTAATCCGTTCAGAGTAGAGCTTTCAATCCCGGAACTTTGTCGCCACCATAATCCAGGTGCTGCGCTTGTCTCAATCCCGGGATTCCAGAATTTTCGTTGGTTTCACGACTTTGTTTCAATGTGTTTTTTTTTTGTTGGTTATATTTGTTGCCTTGTTTCTTAGAAGTAAGGAAAGCTTTATTGGAGCCTGAATAACATTCAGTATTTAGTTTTGTGACATCACTACACCAGGATTGTTCAGGTAGCTCGTCTACCACTTTATTCATGAATTCAAATTATTCATTATCTATTTACGTGCTTACGTGGGACAGAATTGCCACTAAATTCCATAATAATTATTGCCAACAATTAGAAGTTGAACAGTATATTAACAATCTGTAGTATTGAAGATAACCTTTCAGAGCATCTCATATGTTTTCAGAAAAACTAATGCCCAAGGTAATATTGTGGATATAGCGGCAAAAAAAGGGAATTTGGAAAGTTGACGTTTAATTAATAAAGTAAGGGAAATTATTTATTCCCCACTTCTCAGTACGTTCACACTAACAAAACAATATAAAACATTTCAATAAATCAATTAAGAAAACATTGTCATTCAAATACATGGAAAACACATCAACCTACAACAAAAACTACCTTTGGACAAAGAAATTTGTAATATTTCTCTATAAAAGTATTTAACATCCTCCCTCTAGCAATAAAAACCATTACAAAATTAACTGAATTAAAAAAAAAAGCATTAAGATATGGATTATGGACATGGGAAGGAAGAATATAGATATGATATTGCTACCAAACAGGGTTTAACGGTCACGGCATGTTTTCTAATAATTTTTTAGAATTCTTATTAATCTTATTGCATTATCATGTTCCATTAGTAATATTTTAATATAATTACAATATCATACTTAAATTTTTTTATCAAACTTAAAATATGCTTGACCAAATTCATATAAAACCATGTACAATGTGACCTTAGAACGGGGTACCCCAGTAAGGTTACATTTTTTTGCGAAATTTTTGTTAAACTTTAAGAAATAAATAATAAAAAAAATAAATAAAATATAAGTGGCTCACAGAATAGAGAATTTTCTAACTAAATCGGTTTTATCGGTAATAAATAATTTTAAATACCGTCCAAATTAGAATTGGGTGAGAGTAAATATAATCATATAAGTAAATCGACACAATGTGGATTAACCACAGTTTGAAAAAGGCCTTGAAAAGAAAAGGCGAAAACTGTCTTCATGACCCTTGTCTTGTTTTCCAATTTACTTGTTTATTTATATTGCATTTCTTAATTTTGCACTTTTCTCTAATATTGTAATCTCTGCAAAAAATCGGTGGATAACCAACAGTCTTACTGAAATCATGAAAAAATAAATTATAAGCAGAAGATGTAGCTTGTGTGATGGAGGACTTATAGCTAGCAGAGGAATTGAATCCAACTACGTATACAATATTTTTTCAAATTAAACCTCCGTAGCGTACCGAGGAATATTACTGAGGACTTGTAGTTAAGTTAATTCATCTATTGTTTAATCTGTAAGCACCTAGAGTCAGTCGGCTACTAGACTTACCCGCAATCTATCGTCGTCGAGCTTGCTGCGTTTTCTGGGAATGCCTTCCTCGTCACTGCAGTCCATCTCTTCGCCGCCACCAGTTTCTTGTAAGAAATCCTCCAATTGCAGAATTCGAATTTCCTATAACACAATTCAAACTTTTAACTCTATGCCATTTATTGATACATTTTTAGAGCGTAGCACACTTTGCATAGTGTAATGTCTGCATTATTCTGGGTTGACAATACATAGTTCAGTTGAATAAATTATGATTTATAAATAAATATGGTGTATTTATTTACATATACATAATTGTTTACTCTATAATATTTGTTTTTCTCATCTCTTTATAAGTACTTAACCATTATACTATACTCAAATTATCTGGTATATGTAAACAATTACTCTACACTTTTTTTTCTTATCTCTTTGAACTTAATATTCTACATTAAATATTATACTATACTCAAATTTTCTGGTACATTAAATTGTTTTTTTTTTGTACTATTCTTCACATCTCTTTATACTTAATTATTATACTGTTTTCTAGATATATTTTATTACCATACTAGGAATTAGGAACAAATCCCATTTTAGAGCATTCAAATTGACAAGTTTAGTTCATATTAAGTTTTATTTACAAAAATAGAAGGGAAAAATAATAGTATTTAACATTAATATTATCATAATATCCATATTGACAATTAGTTTACCCATGAATATTCTCATTTCTTTAAATAATAACAGTTTTTTTTTACATTGAACAATTATAGAGCTTAAAGTTACCCAAATTAAGATAAAATTTCCTAAATTAAGTACTTTAAAACAAAAACAAAATACACAGTTAAAATACAAAACAAAATCGACAAATAAAAATTTCCATACAAATAAAAAACCAGAATAAGCGCGGCCGAGACACGTGTCAGATGTTCCGAATGCAATGGTACAAATATAACAGAATGTTTTGATGAGATGATTTTTTATTCATATAATGATTTATAAATTCTACATATAATCACAAATATATATATATATATATATAATAAAACTTGTATATTCTGAATCGGCGTTTGCCGATCTAGATGAATTTTTTTTTAAGCCATTATATTTTTCACTGGAGTTCCTTAATACAATGGCTGCAGCACAACACAACATGTATGTATTCTAGTTATGTGCAAGACAAAACAATAATAAGTGTTAGCTTGTGAGCACGAGCAATGATCATTGGCTTATCTGTTATCTTACTGGTCGTTCCTATGCTTGTATTATTCCTCCACGTGAACAAAATAGGTATCCAAACCGATTGAGCGAAAAGATTGGAAAAATTGCAAATTCATTTCCATTCGTTCAACAGTTTTATTACAAATAATACTTATTATTCAAAGACTAAACTACTTCCCAGTTGGACAGTACATTCATATATTGGGGTCTTCCGGAGCAGTAAAATTCTTTTGATCCTCTAAGATTGAGCAGAGCAGAAGCATGTCGTGACAATTCGTCCGATTGTCTCAATTTTTCAGGGCAAAAGTTTTTGTTCGCTATTCTTATGCATATTCATTTTTTTTAAGTTATTAAAATATTTTTAAAAAACCTGAATGAAGATTACTCCTTGAGGGCGTTGATAACTTTTTTAAATATAAAATTTGGACTGCATATAAAAATACCAACCAATAACTTTGTGAACTGGAAAATCAGAAAAAAACATCTTAGAGCAGGTATTTGGGTATGCCCTAAAGAAAGAATATATACTTGTGTTCTCCTGCCCCTGCAAAACTGTCTGAGCGGGGAAACAGCAGAGAGCGGCAAGAAATGGGGGCTGACGGGTGACGAGCAAGTCTCGCAGTCACGATGACCTGCAGTCTTTGTGCAGGACATATGTTTAAGGATTGCGGCTTTTCCATTCCGAGCCTCACAGTTGTCATTCCCCTCAGTTAGTGATGTGTGCCAGAAATTGTTACAGTTCATCAATCATCAGGAGAACTTACAAAGCGTGGTTATCTGTCCTGTCTCCACTTCACCATTAGCTGGTTGATCAGGTTCCGTGTTGAATCCGTTAGATTACCCGTTTCTTTCGATTTACTGAATGACTATTCTCAAATAGTTTCATGAGAATTGAATTTTGATAATAAATAACATTGGAGTTGTAAATTAATACATAAAAAAAAACAAACCTGAATCCCATTATTAGTTAGAGAATACAACGATAACTGATTTGGATTTACTCACAGCATGATAGACCTTCAGAGATGAGTCGGAGTAGATATAGATTGATCTTTTGTCAAAATGTAATTTATGAACTAGAAAAGTATACATCATAATAAAACTCTGAAATAAAAATTAAATCTTTAAGTTCAAAAGAGTTTGGATACCTCTGATACAAACCACTTTGGTTCCGTCACACGAGTGAACACTTTGGAAATAATAAAATAATGAAGAGCAATACCTCCCGTATTACTCACCGATGACTGCTTTTTCCAGATCTCAATGTTCTTGCGCTGCGCTTTACTGAAATGGTCCCAGACCTTCTTATGTGAAGCCGCGGCAAATACCTTCTCCACTTCGCCAACTGTGTTCCGGAACATAAGGCGAAAACATATTGTAAAACTCAAAACAAACAGCATGTATTGG
The DNA here is from genome assembly GCA_022606495.2 of Halesus radiatus. Classification (NCBI taxonomy): domain Eukaryota; kingdom Metazoa; phylum Arthropoda; class Insecta; order Trichoptera; family Limnephilidae; genus Halesus; species Halesus radiatus. Next base: position 82,152 of record JAHDVE020004931.1, read on the forward strand.
TTAGCAGACCGTAGCATTGGGGCAGTGGAGCAATCTCTCATGGCGCTATCCGTGCTACCTTGTTGCTGAACCAGAGCTGCAGACTCCTACCACATTAACCAAGAATACGAGGCTGAAGGGATGGATCCCCGCTGGCTGCTGCGTCTTCCTGTTCTCTCATCAGAGGGGGGGCATTGTACCATTGGGCAATTGTCAGGCCAGCTAGTGTTTGACTGGGAATGTCTATAAATTTTCAATGCTTCTAACGAATAAATATTCAATTCTTGATTTTACATGGTTGGCCGACTAAGTTGAGCATGCTTTCGAGGAGAGATGCTAGAATAACTATTGTTCAATAGACAACCATTTTAAGATGAACATTTCAAGCTTTCTTTATAAGATACAGAAGCGAAAGAGAAGAATAACTGTAGTATGTACAAGTAAAATTTAAAAAATATATATATTTCATCAAGAATTATCTTTTCTAAAATATAAAAACGACATGACTGTTGAATATTTATACTTATGTAAAAAAGAAAGACCTGTAATGTGAATGCTCAAAAAAAAAAAATCCCAATTTTTAAATAAATATTGAGCATGATTGAGGAAACCGTCAATGGCGATGATGAATACTATCCCGAGGCAGTTGACTGTTGCAGTTGAAGTGTGTGATTCTTGTAAACCATTACTTACCAGCCATAGACAAAGGAATGTAGCATTGACAATGTTTCTTAACACCGCCTAAGCAAGTACTATAAAAGAAGTGTTGTTACCGACCACCTGTTACGACTTAGGCGGTAGTCAAACATCGCAGATGATAAGAACCTCTGACAAGATTTGGAACATGGTGCTGTGCAATTCGACTATAAGCGTTACTATACTTGAGGTTCTGCATAATGTTAAGTCCATCATAGGTTTGGGACTTTCTAATCCATTGGTTCTTTTTAACAGTCGTCAATAAGAGGTGTTTGTATCCAGTCGCAATGCGTCCGGTCAGAAGTAGGATACGCAAAAGCTTAACAATAGATCCCGCTGTAGACAACGACACCAAAGATAAAACAACTTACATTGAACCAGCAGCGTTTGCATTTTGATTTTAGCCTCGTCCTTGGCTCGCTGAAGTTCTTCCTCATACAGTGTCTTGTCATTCAGGAGACGTCGGACGTGGGAGTTGGTGCTTTGGATCATGGAGTAGAACACATTCACGTTCTTCTTGCTGCAGTCTCCACGTTCCAGCCACGAGATGACAACCTAAATCACAATACATTATTATGCAATTAGTGACAACAATAAATTGTCGCAAAACATTTTAGTGCTACATTTAAATAGCAGAAATATTTAAAATAAAAAAATAAAAACTTGAACCAACTGCACCCACAGAGAGAATGTTGAATTTTTAAAAATGAATATGGTCAAAGACAAAATAGTTTTAATACCTGAACTGCCTTGTTAAAATTTTCATCTTGTTTGATTTTGTCGCATATATCGGCAGCATCGTGGTCGGTGTAGTGGTGGATGGGCGGAGGTGAGGGCGGGCGGTGCCGTGCGGCCATACGCTCGCGGTGGCGGGTCTCGCGCTGCGCGGCACGCTGCTTGCACTCATACTCGTGCTGGTCATCTCGCGCTTGTGCATAGTCGACGTGAAGCCGGCTGCAGTTGGGGGCATCAGTCTTGTTGTCGATGCGCAGTCTGTATCCCGACAAGAAGACAGCGGCATCCACGGACTGTTCGTAAACATAACGGATGTGGCAGAAGTTCTTCTTGGATAGACGGAGAGAGTTGATTTCTCCGCATCGCTCAAACACTTCAGTGAGGATTTCTTCGGTTACGTTCTCCGGAAGACTCCCGATGAAGACCGTGCGGCAACCAGGTGGTTTATCCCTGGTAGTCGGAAGTACAGAGCTCGGATACGGCGGAACGAGTGAGCAAGACTTTAACTGTATGGTGTCTTTAGTTTGAGTGAGCGGGAAGCTTCCCATGGCCATTATGCTCATGTCGCTGGAGGCCACAACGTCCACAAGCGGCATGGTAGCCATCTGGGAGGGGTCAGCCATGCCGTACTGCCCCATGGACATCATGGTGGGGTCCATCATCATGCCGCCCATCATCCCCATTATGTTGCCGGGAAACATGCCGCCCATTCCCATTCCTCCGTACATCATTCCTTGCTGCACTGCGTTGCCCGTGCCGTTGGCCGGACTAAGTCCTTCACCAGCATTCATCCCGGGAATCTGCTGACCTGTACCATTAATAGTGGTGTTGACAGCACTCGGCATATCCACATTCTGCAGGCCATTGTCCGAGTTCATGTGAGTGGTCAAGTCTTTCTTTTCAGTGTTTTTTCCACCACGATCATTGAGCACATCAGACTTGTGCCCCCTATAGTCTGATCGGATGCGGTCATGGCGCTCCATTCCCCTGGCTTCCCCGTCTCTTTCGCGCCTCCGACCGTCCCGGGAGCGCCTGCGGTTATGAGATCCCCTTGTATCATTAGGTAGATTATTGTTCTTGTTATGCCGCCCTTTTTCAATTTCAAGTTCATCTCTTCTTAGATCAAACTCAATGGTTATTGGAGGTATTTCCTTGGGCATCGGAGGGTTTGTATGGAGCTGAGGGGGTTGAAGGGGTGGAGGGGGTTGCATGCTTTTGAACTCGAGGGGGGCGTCATTCATACCGGGCATCATCATGCTGTGGTTCATGTTGTAGTTCTGATGCACATTGTCGTAGCCGTGGCCTCCCATCATTCCCATGCCAGGCACTTGAAAATAAGTTTTTTATTAGTACAGTGATTTGAAGTGTACTTGTTCGTTTTTGCGCAACTAGATAAAGGGTAAGCTTCATTTAGATCTGGGCACAAAAACAAGGTATTTTTCTAGCCAGACACCTCTTAAAAAGGTAGCCATTACTATTGCAAAGCAGGGATTTTGGTCGGTAGCTACTGATGTCATAGTATAAACTTTGGAGGCGAAGTGATGTAAGCATGAATTTATCACTCCATGTAATGCCTATGTGCCCATATTAACAATTTTATCTAAGTAATTAATAAATATTATTTTTAAATGTTAAAGACGCGTTGTGATGATGGATTATTTATATCTATAGAGACATATTTGAAGACCGTCTGTCTCCATTGAAAACTGAATAGTATAAAGAAGTTATTACAATTATAAGATATATGCGAAGCAAGGAAATTGTTGTCATTGCTACACATTATTCCAAAACAGCGCGTTTTTAAATTTTTACATTTGCATACACCAAGGATTCTAATATAAAAATAAACATTTATTTTTTATACATAATACTGTGAGAAATAATAACACGTCTAGAAAAATATAAGAAATAAAAAGAAATCAGATCTTCTCATTTTGATTAATGATTTGAGATTCTATGAGGTATGCCGGTGCATATAATAATACATACATATAAGATATAGAAAATTTCAAAACAAAATCATTTAATGATTTTGTTTACTAACTCATGGGTGTGGGCGGAAGTGGAGGCTGCAAAGGTATATTGTTTCCACGATATTGTTGGTAAGACATAATTAATTTCAAAGTCGAAATTAATTTATAAAATAGTATTAAAATCAGCTGTATGTACGCAATTCCTTCAAGCAAAAATTTCAAAAACCATAGACTGAGTATTGAATATGACATTTGACCATAAAATAAATATACCAATGTCTGATGCATATATGTACCAATCTCTATACCACTGTCCATAGATATACCATTCACATGACGTCTGTAAAGTTGCCATTAATCGAAAAAAAAATCCTCCTTTTCCCATAAAAATTACCTAACTTTAAAAAAATATTTACGTTTTGTATTGATCGACGCCCTTTGCCTTGTTAAATAAATATATGAAAATAGTTTCATATTTTTGATGATGTATCCGTAGTTTAAATATACCTAGGAACTTCTCCTTTCACTGAAACGTAACTGCAAAGTATTTTTTTGTAATGAGAACTTCAGATAATCATTTTTCGGGATGGACTGAAATTATTGCTTATAAGTGTAATAATATTTTACTTATTTATATAATTACAGAAAAGAGAATTTAAAAAAAAGGAAACCATTTTTTTAAGACTAACTTTCAGTGCGCTGAAATACCTGTCGGATACGCAAAACGTTTCCTATCGGCAGTGTCAGAACATCATTTCTCTGAATAAAAGTAGCTATTCCGGGGAAACTACTTATGCTAGACATATACAATTTTTATGTAAATATATTATCTGCTAAGACGTTACAATTTACAACAATACCATTTTGAAAAAGTTATGTCAGTTATTATGAAAATAGACGCAAATTTACCTTTGGCATACTACCAAAGTATTAGATCGTGGGAGCTTGGAATTCCATAAGCTCATTTGTCAAGATTTTTGCTTCAAATCTCCAAATCTCTAGGTCAACGCAACTATTTTCACACAATATATTATGTTTAGGTTTTTCTTGCGAGATATGGCCCTCTGAATAAAAATATTGAAGATACTGATATATCCTTTTGTAATACCTATAATAAATGACCAAATTCACAGACATACTTAGTTTCTAAAATGTGCATTTCAGGTAATAATAATTCCTAGACTAGACTGGCCATAAAATAAATCAGCACAAAGGCTAGCCGAGCCTATTGTAAAGTACTACAACGTAAAATAAACCAACCTTAATTACTATTTTAGAAAGTCGGCAATTCCTTTGAGATTTTATTGGACAGCAATAAAAACCTCAAAGTAAATGAGCCGCCCTGCAAATCGGCCTGCAAAACAATATGGGTAGTAAAAAGATCCCTACAGGTAGACAGGCAACAGGGGCACTCTGACGAGAGGAAAGTCGGGTTCAGTCTTCCGCGCAGGAAGGAGAGTTGGCTTGAAACTTCCGATCACGAAGGTTCCTATTCTCGCTCCTTGGAGAGGCCGCCCAGGTCCCCTGACGACGAGTGAATTTTACGCTTCCATCCGAGAAGGAAGTCCGATCTCCGCCCTTCGGAGATCTACGGCAGAGTCGCCCAGGCTCTGTACCGCGAGTGAACCCCCGCTTCTGCCCAGGAAGTTACTGATCTCCGCCCTTCGGAGATCAAACCCCGGAGACCACCCAAGCCTCTGATTATCGCCGCGTTTACCTAGTGCGAACGTGAGGACTCTGGATACAAAGCAGCCACTGGACCCTGGACAGCCATCTGTAAAGGGAAGTGCCTCTGACTCTCATGATAATTCTTCCACCCTGTCAGCCAAGTGAATCTCTAACTTTAAGAAACAACATTTTCGTACAATTAAGCCAGTGAACCTCTAATTTTAAGAATACAACCTTTTATGTAGTTTAACGAAGTAATTAGTTAATTTTAAGTACAAAGACTTTACAAGCAGATTTAAGTACTGGCCTATCTAGTTTTATTGAATTATTGTGTCAAATTAAGATTAACTCTAGTTTAAGACTAACCCCACGACTATCAAAATAAATGGCTTGTAATTACCTAAGATTGCTTTTCAGTTTCTAACCTTTTTGCGTTAGTTCTAGAATTATACCCACTGCACTAACCACCGTCTTATCAATACAAAAATTTAAGCGATTTAATAAGAAATATTTTTTACAATTCTACAGTTTAGCAATTGCTCAATATTTGACTCGAAGTTAGTGAGGTATAGTCGTAAATATCAGTGATTGGCAACCAAATTCTTTTTTTCTAAAAAAATATTGGTAACCGCGCTAAAAATCCGTTTCCACGAGATATGAAAATGAAAAACTATCAAAAACTTCCTTGCGATAGCCCATATAGCAAGATAAGCTTCAGGAATATATTTCAGAACCCAGAACTACTGATAACCCTTTATAAACTGCAATTCAAGTTCATCGTTTGTGCTTAATTCAATCAGTTCAGTTGCTGGTATGAAAATTTATAAAAACTTGCACATGAACGTGCCTGCGCGGACGCGATTAAGCACGCAATAGTCCCATCGTGTGAATCTTACTGTGCTGCGTTACTAGTTACTATGCGAGCAGTCCAAATGGACCCCGATCTGTGGACCTCATTTACAATATTTACATCTCATTGACCCCCATTTTTTTTCTCCCATGGACCAATTTAGAAACCTATGATCTAGCCGTTCGTTGATCGTGTAGCAATTAATTAGAATCATAGAGTAAATAGAGTGAAACAAATTTATGATGGATGACATTTTGACATTTACACTATTTACAATAAACTCTGAATAATAATCTTGGAAAATTCCTAACACCGATCAATATAAATAACTGAATTTGTTGTGTTATCATCATCTATTTATGAAGTTTGGTGTAATAATAACATAAACATGTCTGAAGAATCCTCCACCGTCGTTGTTGTTAGGGCGAAAGCAGAAAGAAAGGTGTTCAAGGCTCCGATTAAGTCTGTGAACAAAATACCCGAAGAAATAACGAAGAACGAGCTCTTGAATGCAGCCTGCGAAATTTTACCAAAAAATTACAATTTCGAGATACACAAGACCATTTGGCGAATTAAGCAACTCAATTCAAAACTTGTTGCTCTACAAATGCCCGAGGGTAATGTTTTGTTGTTAATTTATATTTCTTTTTAATGTTTTATTTACGCTTTTCACCTTATTGGACCTTTACAAAAAATATATCTAACATACTAGTAGAACAAATTCGCAGACAAACCAATACGAAAGTTGATGACAACATACATTAAAATATGGATAAAATATTATTAAAAATATTAATGTGATTGGAAGTTAACTGATGAAAATAAGTCCGACTGAAGCATTTAGAACTTGTTGTGAATATATCCATTTCCTTTGAAATGTAATATTTTTTCTGATCAATGTATTTTCTCATATAGTGTATGGGATGACAAATGAAGCAGCCACTAATTTGGAGATTGTTGTTAAATAAGAATTAATGAAGAAGAGAATTTATTCTTAATATGCACAAAATTAATGAAAAAACACTTTTTATCAGTTTAATTACAGTGAGAAGGAACTATTTCAGTCTCCTAAAAAGCAAAATAATGTATTTTACTTAATTTTGAGCTTGATAAAATTTCAAGTTTTTCTATGGCCCTTAGGTTAGTTTTTTTTTGTTTTTTTAAATTTAAACAAACTCAAACTAAGAACCTGAAAACCTATTTTATGTGTAATTAATATATTGTATTATATATAAAATGGGTTTTAGGTTCTTGGTTTGGATTTTTTTAAATATTAAAGTAAACTAACTAAAAATTAAAGTGCTTATCGGCATATTTACCAAGAGTTTTTATTATTTTCAGGTTTACTGATGTTTGCGACCACCATCTGCGATATCATCGAGACCTTCACCGATGCAGAGACCCTCATAATGGGAGATGTAACCTACGGAGCCTGCTGCGTGGACGACTACACCGCCAAGGCTCTAGGGGTGGACCTGCTGGTGCACTACGGTCATTCGTGTCTGATCCCCATCGATCAGACTTCTGGAATCAAATTACTATACATATTTGTGGACATCAAGATAGACATCCTCCACTTCATTGATACGGTAAAGCTTAACTTTCCTCAGATAACAACGAGACTCGGTCTCGTCAGTACCATTCAGTTCGTCAGTACTTTGCACACCGCTGCCGTGGAACTACGTAAGTTTGGATACACTGTTAATGTTCCCCAATGTAAGCCACTATCTCCCGGAGAGATTCTCGGATGCACTGCGCCAAAGATGACATGTTCCGATATTGTCCTTTACCTAGGCGATGGACGATTTCACTTAGAGGCAGCCATGATAGCAAATCCTACCTGCAAAGCTTTCCGTTACGATCCTTACGAGAAGAAATTCACTGAAGAATTCTATGACCACGACTTGATGAGAAAGAATAGATTTGGTGCTGTAGAAGCTTCCAAAGCAGCTGGAACTTTCGGTTTGATTCTAGGCACGCTTGGCAGGCAAGGCAGCATCACAGTTCTCCAAAGTCTTCGGTCTCGAATCAAAACGCAAGAATCGATAGTCATTCTTCTTTCCGAGATATTCCCTGATAAACTGAAGATGATAAGTGGGATTGATGCATTTGTTCAAGTTGCTTGTCCCCGTTTGTCTATTGATTGGGGCACGGCGTTTTCTAAGCCATTGTTAACTCCCTATGAGTTGGCTGTTTGTGTTGAAGAAGCTCAATGGAAAGCCGACCAAGAAGGGGAGCACTACCCGATGGACTATTATTCTTCTTCTAGTTTGGGACCGTGGACTCCTAACTATAAACCTAATCTTCTGGAAGAGAAAACCTGCTGTGGGAAGTGCAAAAAATAAAATATGTTTGGATATTAATATTGGTTTTTATTTTAATAAATAAGACGTGTACGAGTCCCAAAATATGTATTTTTTATTATTATTTTGACAACTGATTCCATAAATAGTACCTATGTAAAAAATAATCTCTACAAAAAATACTAGCAAAAACATCCCATTAGAGTAGTATAATCCAAGGAACGCTGATTAAAATGAAACAACGCGCTGAGAGATAAATAAAAACATCCCATTAGAGTAGTATAATCCAAGGAACGCTGATTAAAATGAAACAACGCGCTGAGAGATAAATAAAAACATCCCATTAGAGTAGTATAATCCAAGGAATGCTGATTAAAATGAAACAACGCGCTGAGAGATAAATAAAAACATCCCATTAGAGTAGTATAATCCAAGGAATGCTGATTAAAATGAAACAACGCGCTGAGAGATAAATAAAAACATCCCATTAGAGTAGTATAATCCAAGGAATGCTGATTAAAATGAAACAACGCGTTGAGAGATAAATAAAACATCCCATTAGAGTAGAGTAATCCAAGGAACGCTGATTAAAATGAAACAACGCTGAGAGATAAATAAAACATCCCATTAGAGTAGTATAATCCAAGGAACGCTGATTAAAATGAAACAACGCGCTGAGAGATAAATAAAAACATCCCATTAGAGTAGTATAATCCAAGGAATGCTGATTAAAATGAAACAACGCGCTGAGAGATAAATAAAAACATCCCATTAGAGTAGTATAATCCAAGGAACGCTGATTAAAATGAAACAACGCGCTGAGAGATAAATAAAAACATCCCATTAGAGTAGTATAATCCAAGGAACGCTGATTAAAATGAAACAACGCGCTGAGAGATAAATAAAAACATCCCATTAGAGTAGTATAATCCAAGGAATGCTGATTAAAATGAAACAACGCGCAGAGAGATAAATAAAAACTATTTAGGTTGGCAACAGCGTCTAAATCAGTGGTCTTCAAACTGAATAAGCATCAGGGCTACTTTTAGAAAATTTAATTATTTCATGAACTAAGTATATGTTTCCCCTCCATTTCAGAGTCTAATATTATTCATATTTTAGAGATTATTGTTTGAAGGATTTTTTCATTGAATCTTCTTCGGACCATCATTCTTATTATAATAACAATTTTTTTTAACCCTAATAGCCGGTATTTGAGTATATACGAGTATTGTATACTCAGGAATTTATAAGTCAGATTGGGATGTAGGGATTACTACTAAAACCGAGCTTAAAAACTAACTGAAATACCGGTCCTAGGACTTGCATTTTGCCCCTAAATGGTGTGATTTTCTACGTTAGTAACTTTTTTTTACAGTTACTCCACGCAGGAGGTTCTAGGGGAAATTATTTCCCTCGGGGCCTATGTCACCCTTTCATTGAAATACCGGTAGAACAAGGAGAGCATTGCCACCTGACGTCTGTGCTACAAAGATTGCAATCCGTTTGTTAAGATAGGCGAATCTATCAAACCGTTTCTGCACAAAGGTCCAGGATTTCTTTCAGATATTTTGGGGCTCTCAACCAGAGTTTCTACAGTTGGGCGCACTTGTGATTTGTACAGGGTCAGCAGTTGTGCACTATTAAAGTATCTGCGGGCTCTGTACAGTACGCCCAGCGTTTGAGAGGCTAATTTTACTCTGGCTTTGATGGAGCCCCCATACCTGAACTGGTGGTCACTTAGAGTTACACTAAGCATGTCAATGGACTGTGTCGTCTTTGGACCTTGGTTCTTATTGTAAATTCAAAATATCAGTCCAATTATTTGGATAGGACCTGTATAAACGTTGTTTATGATTCCGTCTCCAAGGTTCACATTTTGCCTGAAAATTTGGTGATTTTTTCACGAATTAAATTTTTGAAGGATTTTTCATTTGAATCGTTTTTGGACCATCATTATTAGCATAAATTTGCTCCAATAAAGCCAGAGATAACCGGGATTTATTTTCGAACCCAAGGCTCGCATTACACCCATAAATGTTGTGATTTTTCAATCACTCCGGTAGAACGTGAGTAAATCATTGAGATATACAAATAGACACGACATTCCTTGTAAAATCAGTGTAAAATACTGTTCCCACAAGGGAGGTGAGGCAGCTACCGATGTGACTCGAATCCTTCCGACCGTGAACGAACCACGGCCTCGAGCATTTGGGTTACCGACGTGCCAACTTCAAATGCTCCTTAAGTTTTGTAGCATTCAAAAAGCCAAGTTATATAAATATTGAATATGGTAAACCGTTGAATGGTTACCATTGCTTTTTTATATTTTTTCCAGTACTACTTGTGCAGTCATGTAGGCATCTTTGGAGATCCGTAACTGGCGAGCTCTTGTAATCGACAGAAGCCCGTGCCCATGTTTTCTCTACGATGCCAAATGGCCGCACGGTATTGCCAATATTTTGAATGCTAATGTTTACTCCATTTATATAATTACCTCGATTTTACCCATTTTTTGTGATTTTTCCACAAATTCTGCGATAGAACGAATTTTTCAATGAAACTTCATCGGACAATTATTTTTAGCACAAATTCAAAATTTCAGTCCATTCACTCCGATAAGAACCGAGTAAACGGGTTTTTATTTCCGCCGCCGCCCCCAAGGCCCGTAAAATATGTGATATTTTCACAAATGCTGCTTTCGGTGGATGAATCTTGTTCGGCTGAGAAAAACACGCATTCTTCTTACCTATCGATTTAAGAGGTAATGTCACCCCAGTGCCCATAAAAACGGCCTTATTTAAAAAAAGCCGGTTCAAATACAACAATAACTTTCACTGTTCACTCCTGTATAAAATCCTAATTAATTAAATAGGCTGCCTTGAACTCCTGTCTCAAATTAACCTTAATGTACAGTACCATCGAAGTGTACCCCCCCATACCAAACTATTTTACGCATTAAACAACAAAACAAACATTGCAGCAAAATCACCAATTTCCCGTGTTCTCCAAACATTCGATAATCTTTATCCCAACTCAAATCTCGACATATTTTTTGACTCCCTACCTTCATTTAAGAAAAACATTACTCGTAACTTAATCAATGTGCACTCACAACTCTTCACTACATAATGTACGCATACACTTATAAAAAATATGCTACACTCGTTTTACATATACCGTTTTATCTTTAACTCAAATCATTCCCTAGCATGTACTTAACTAACCCCGCCCAGTAAAATTTATATTATCACTCAGCGGATATTTCATAGAGACATGTTATTGGTACTGTGCCAGACGTAATGGCACACAGGCGAACTGTGGGGGGCAGCTGATCCCGATTGCGAAGAGGGCTAGAAGGGATGGAGACACAACCTATCGTTCCCTTGCGAAGGGGGAACGATACCGACAAGTAGAAGACTTGAATTTGCACGAAACTCCCTTTTGTGCAAAACTTCCAAATTTTTACAAAATCCTTTTGTACAAATTTGCTCTGCAGGCCTTCTCCATAGTTGATGCGAGGGTCTGGGTCCAGTGGGTGGCGGTAGTCTGGGAGGAGTCCAGGGTCAACGGTGGTCAGAATGAATAAGAAGGCAAGTCGGTAGAAGCAGAGTGAAGTGAGGCAGTCGAGTTAGAGAAGTTTTGTTGGGGCAAGAGTTGCTGGCTGACTGACAAATATATTTTTTTGGTTTTTGGTCTAATTTTAAATTCAGAATACCATTATTATAAAAATAATCTTGTTCTAATGTAATTAAAGGATTTTTTTAAGCTTCACGTTTCGGATGTTTTATTAAAATTATGGGAATGGGAAAAATACGTTAAAAACTATGTGCAGGAGTTCTCCGCTCGGGGGACCGTTTTTGGTCTTTTATATTTAAATAAAGAATTGGCATCATAACTTGATAACCAATTTATTGTTGGGTTTTCGTGGCCGGGTAATCCGGCATAAAAATGGTTCAGAAAGTTATTTAATTAGTTCATTTATCAGAGAAATGTTGTAGTGTTAACCTTGATCCACGAAGGAGCATTCAATATTAGTCGAATGACTTTGTTTTGCAGAGCCGTTTTTGCATTTTATTTGTACCCCTAGCCAGGCGCTATCCCGAGCGCTCTGGTTGGGTTTTCGCGACGCGATCAGCACATTTCCGTGCCGGTAGCGTCGCGAAATTTTATCCGACAACACTTGTCTCCCTCATACCGCGTTGCTTTGCTCTTTCGTTTTATTTCGTCATTCTAATTAGCGGTGACGGGACACTCTCCGCCACCTGCACAATATATTAACAAGTTTGCATAAAAGGACAACGTTTCGTGTTTTTTGGCTTGCGGAGCCGGACCAGTTACGAACATCAAATATTTATTTTTCGCTTGGTCCCGGCCCCATACAAGTGCTGACAATACAATTACATAATATTATATTAAAACATTATTCTCATAACCAACCTCGCACGAAACATCGCGAAAGAGGCGAAGACGCCCGACACAGGTAGGTACCGATCCTTGAAATAATTTTCTAAAACCTTGTAAAAAGTACAATACTCATTTTATACATGTACTTGTTGGTTTCTAAAATAAAATAAATAACATAGAATATTATGATTATATAGGTAGTGAATGTATCATAAAATAGATTGAAACCTTTATTGAACTTTATATATTTTTAAAAAATTAATTATTTTCTTTATACAAATTGGCGGTGCCAGAACTCACCAAAGGAAACCTATTCTTACGGATGGAGGTACCCGGCCAGAAAGATTTCTTACCTTATCACCACCAAATCTAAAAAGCTTTCAGTTCTGTGCAATATTATCTCAAGGGGTACTAAGTACGAACAGTATTTTTTTTTTAATGGCGCAAGTTTGAAAAAGAAAACATTTTTTTTACACAAAATATCCTATAAAAAAGAGTTTACAGACAAATGTAAAATACGTACGTTTTTCCCGTAAAATACGTACGATTAGGAGGAACGGGTGCACGGCCTGTTTCATACAAAACTTTATTTTGGATTTGAGGCCAAAATACTCACCTAAAACTAATTAATGATCTTTTTTTCATCATAAAGTATAGTAAATATCGAGTAGAGATTAGAAGTGATTTATTTATTTTTGTTTTACATTATTACGCCATTAAAGAAATTTATTTTTCGCGATTTTAGAGGCACCTTCAACAATTATTTTGCGGCTAACGGTTATTTAAAAAAAAGTTTTACCCCGTCTACTTTGAAAACATAATGAAATATAAAATAATACTAAAATAAGCATTTTGGTGGGCTTTAAATTAAATTAAAAACGACCATTTTACGTTGGAACACAAATTTGCCATACATAATTTAAAACATCGACCCGAAAAAACATTTGTTTTTTTAAATGTTTTATTTTTATTTATCATATTTACATAGCAAATATGATATATTTAAAAAAAAAAACACGACAAATCCGCAAATAATTTTCTAAGTTGCATCTAAAATTATGATTTTTTTTCATGTCCTATACTTCGTAATTTAAAACAAAAATAAATAAAATACTTCTCATAAGTACTAGATATTTACTAAACCTTTAATTTAATTACTAAAATAATTTTATTAACTACTAGTTTAATTTTATTTACTTTTTTTTTTTTTATATGAATACCACACGAGAGTCCCAAACTGCTATGTGAGACTATGGCATTCCCAATTGGGGAATGTTGTGAGGCTGTAGATATTGGGGCGAAGGAGAAGGGGGGAGAGGAAGGTGGTGAAAAGGGGAAATACCTGTCTATTCAGATCTGGTCACCAAACACGGCTAAAAGCCATTTCAAGCAACGTTTCAATTCTGAATGGTGGTCTTTCACCAGGGCAATACTGAGAGTATCTTCCACCCTGGAACGTGTGCAAATATACCATATATTATTTTTAGATGAATTAATTGTGAAACAACACAAATTAATTAAATAAAAATTACTTGCGCACGCCGGGATTTGAACCCGCGACCTTCGGATTCGTAGTCGAGAGCCTTACCCCTCGACCATGGAGGCCGTCTAAAATATATCATACAGTCTGGATGGGTATTTTGGCCTCAAATCCAAAATTAAGTTATGTATGAAACAGGCAGCGCAGCCTAACATAACTTTAACACCTGTTGAAGTTATGTTTCTCGCCAGTTAGAAAATGGCATTTTTTGATCATTTAATTTAAAATTTACTTCTAGTCTGCAATGCTTGCACCATTCAATAACATTACCTTCTGAGATGGTGTTTTCCTCCATTTGTCTGATTTTAAGGACATCCTAGGTTTTTTAGCAACGTCATGTCAGTCAGGGATCGGTCCCAAAGCTGGATGCAGTACTCGTCAGCCTACGCATGTATATATATTGTAATCTTGTTCACAGAATAAACACTTAAAACTTTTTCCCATATGTAAATATCTTACTATTCGTTATTTCTATGATTACGAAATTCAAAAATAGCGTTAATTACGCCTAATATTTGTTTATTTTTAATAATTTGATTAAATATTGCATCAGTGAGGAATGATTCTTTCAAGAATCAATTGAATTTCCATTTTGAAACTCTCTTCATTGATTTTTTTTCTAAATTTTATCCCAACTGCTCCCGGCTAACCAAAGCCGGCGAGACTATGGAATTCCCAACTTTATTTGGGTATGTTATGAGTCGGGGAGAGGAAGGTGTGTAAGTATCTGGCTATTCAGATCTGGTCATCAAACACAGCTAAAGCCATTCGAGCAACGTTTCAATTCTTAATGCTGGTCATTCACCGGGGCGATACTGAGATTATTGAACTTATTGAATTATTGAGAACGTGCCGCAAGTATATACATATGTATTATTTTATATGAATACAATGTAGAATAACACAATTTTATTAAATTAAATTTACTTGCGCACGCCGGTATTTGAATCCGTGACCTCCGGATTCGTAGTTGAGGACCTTACCCCTCGACCACAGAGGCCGTCGATTTAGAATGTCGAAATCAGATGCTATTTTGTTTAGCAGAAATATCTCCTTACCTACAAGTCCATTGACCGATTGATCCTACAACCAGGAAGATAAAATAGGTAACTTATGATGACGCTGTCGTTGATCACCCAGGAACATTTGGAATAGATAGAGTTATGTTAAAAATAACACTATGATAGTATAACGCTAGTAGTAGAGGCAAAATAATTATTTATTTACATTTTATTTATTAAACGTAAAATAGTTCCACTTCATGTGGTCTGATATAAACTTTACATATTGCTTACTTCTAATAATTATCACATGCATAATTTTTACATTTTATTCTAAATATGTTTAATATAGGTACTTTTTTTATTTCACTGGGAACTTAGCTATACATTTTTGTAAAAAAATTAATGTAAATCAAATTTAATAATGTTATTATTAAGTTCTGTAAGTATTTTTAGTTTTTATTATTGTGACAGTTGTTTCGGCGTTCAAGGCCATTTTCAAACTGCGGTTAATCCACACTGTGACGACTTATTTATATGATTTTATTACTACCCCATTCTAATTTGGACGGTTTTTTAAATAATGATTTACTATCGGTAAAACTGATTTAGTTAGAAAATAATTCAAATCCTCTATTCTGTGAGGTTTTTACATTTATAATGTGTTTCCCCGTATTCAAATGAAAATGTTTTCTTAATTGATTTATTTAAATGTGTTATACTCTTTTGATAATGTGAACATGCTGAGAAGTGGTGAATATATAATTTTCCTTACTTTATTAATTAATGTTATATTAGTATCATTCGTTTGTTTATTAATTTCCAATTGGTCAAGTAAATTTAATCTAACACCCTTTCTTTCTATATGTAAGAGTTTAGGCTCGTTGTTGTCAAGCGGGACATGATTATTCACTAAGAGATGTTCTGCGAATTTCGAAGAAGTGATTTTATTTTTATAATATCATATATGTTCTTTGAACTCCGAAATAGCTGTCACAATAATAAAAACTAAAAATTCTTGCAGAACTTAATAATAACATTATTTAATTTGATTTACATTAAGTAAAAAAATTATAAAAGGAGTTCTACGAATTAAACACAAAAACAAATAATGCATTTTTGATTTAATAATTTTTTTTAGGATATAATATTATTTATTTGATTGTACGCCCATCTGGGCTTTTAATGCCTTTATGCCGTTAACAATTTAACAATTTTATGATTGGGATTTGTTTATTTTTTTAGTCCAATATCTTCTCTCTGTCTTGTATGGCGTGTGTGGAAGTCTTTATTGTAATGTTTGTCTCCAAAGTAAGGTGGTAGCAAATTGTTAAAAACTTTGTAAATAAAAATTAAAACATTATTGTAAATTCTTTGTTTAACATTCGTTATTTATCACACTTAAATTAGTCTCATTACTCAATTCTGGATTTTTCGGAGTTTATTTTTTATTCATTAATACATTTTTTTGATACACACATTTACATAAACATAGGTAGAAAGGTTAAAAACATTTTTTTTAAATATATATTTTTTTATATTCAATTACATATATATTTGAATACATGTATAATTGATAAAATAAAGTTTTTAAGACAAGATTTTTGTGCATAGCGCAAAGGGTAACAATTATTTTTATAAACAATAATTATTAGCCTGAAACACTCATCCAAATTGATAAAACCTTCCGAGAAAAGATAAATGTCGCCGACAGAACTCGAACCTGCACCCTTCTGATTGCCGGTCAGATGCTCAGGTTTTTTCAATTTGGATGTCAGGTCAGGTTTTTTCAATTTGGATGAGTGTTTCAGGCTAATAATTATTGTTTATAAAAATACATGTATATAAATTTATGTATATTATATACATATATCTATATATAGTAAAAAATCCCACATAGGCAAGGGCAGTGCGTGGGTATACTTGTGTAATAGTTATGGGTAGTAAAAAAAAAAATTTTTTTTTTTTCATGGAATATATATTTTTTATATTTGTTTACATATATTTACTCATATACATACATGTATATCTATATCTTTACGAGTTTTCAAATTAAGCGAGTTTTTACTAAAATATAATAACTGTATAATACTAATAAGATTGCAAAAGAAAATTTGATAAAACGAAATATAAAAACTTTGTTTATTTTAATAATTTTTGTTGTTTTGTTGAAAAAACCGTATTTGTATAAACGCATGGATGTTGAAGATAAGTTAAATAAAGTTATATAAGTTAAATAAGAAAAATAAAATGAAAACAAGGAAATGGGTAAAATATACAATTATACCAGGAAAAGGTTGACTTTGGTTTTTATTCAGTTTTTTACAACATTTTTTTTATGTGTTTAAAGACGATATGTTTGGATACGTACATTATGTAGATAGTCAATAATAAATCGTAGGAGCAATAAAATAGCATGTCTCTGCGCAAGCCTAGTTTTACACAAAGGTACTTCAAGTATGTTATTTATTTTGTTACTAAAGTGATTTTCGGTTTTTGGGAATAGTTTTTTTTTTCTCTAAAATATAAATTTTAGGCACAGTAGACAATAAATTTTATCATGTTTTTTTTTTATTAAAAAAACTTTTAAACTTTTTTCCACTTATTTATGTTCGACCGGACCGGTTTCTCCCTATCATGGGCATCGTCAGACTAGCACAATTAAAACTAAATCTATGGTATATAATAATAATAATAGTTGGATGATTTGTATAGCATCGTTTTTGTGAAAAATCACCTCAAAGGCGCTGTAGGAGTGAGTTCCCCTGCTTTCTAATATTGTTTTTATTCATGACTTGAAATTTGTTTTATTGCTGACGGTACTGTTTACTATTATGTTTTTGAAAAGTACTTCCGGGTTGGTTTATTACCCTCTGGAAGACGGATTACATTGTGTTTATTTACTGGGTTTAAAAAAATATATATATAAAGTCATTCGTGTCAGCTTTTATTTGAACGTTATTTCTGGTTTTGTTTTTTCCCTGTTATTTCCGTCTTGTTTGCTAAAATGAATTTTATAGCAGTTTTTGTCCTATAGTTACACGAACTACGGGTAACCAGGTACATTTTAATTTCTAGGTTTTTTAAATATTTTATTATGTTATAATAGGTACACATCAGGGTAATATCCTTCTTAGAGTTCGCCTTGAATGTCTGCGACAAAATTCCCCGTTACATTTTACCCTGGTATCTTATATGTGCTTCCTATTTAAAAAGATACAAAGGTTTTTTAATAAAAAAATCATTTTAATATGGAATTCCACCATGAATTGACAGTTTCAAAATTAGAAAAAATCATATCTAACAGTTCATTTAAGCTATTTATTAGTTTAACAGTTTATTTAAGTTACTTAGATAGATAACACTGGAATGGTAGTCCATGTGTGGTGCAACAATAGTTTTATAAATTAGTATACTATATAATTTTGATAATTATTCGAAAGGAAATACACCCTTTTAGTAATTTTTGCAATAAAATTGGCATTTTCTTTAAAAGACATCTTTGAGTCTTATCTTATTTGCCAAGTACCCACTTTATCTTATTTACCTTTTCCAAGTTATATCGTTCCATTATTATACCTACGATAGCTACAACCAGCAGTAAATTAATGGCTTTCAACGTCGGCATATGCCATAATTCTTCATTTACTTATGTACTATGTTTATCGATCCCGGTAAATAACAATAATTAAATTAGCGTTGTAAAACCAGACTTTACAGTTACGCCTTTGTTAATGGTTAGGTTTTCACAGAAAGGGGCTGACGCGATCGCCGCTACAATGCATATCGAACGAAAAGAAGGCGACATGGAAATTTTGCTAATTTATCGAACGATAAGCCGTGATTAATTAGTATTTTTCGCGCCGCTAAAACATTGCTTTATGCCAGGCCAGAACGGAGTGCAACAAAATCAGTTTAAACTTAGGGAAAAACTAGTTTAATCGGAAATAAAGGTATCAAAAACACTATTCAATAAGGTAGGTACTAATTCAATAGAAGATAATAAAGAAATTCAATCAATTGGGACATTAAAAAAATTATACTATGGCAACACCAAGTGTCTTACTTTGTGTTTGAAATTTGTTGTTTGTCGTCAGAAATTTCGAGCGTGAAAGCTCATCCCCAACTTAGAACTTGAAGATGTTTACAAAGGCACTGTTGAAATGGCTGGTACAGCTAAATGGAATGGAAAAACGACGTGACTTATTTTTTTAATGTTTTAAAATTATAATTTTGATTACTGAATTTTATTGGGTTTTATTTTGATTTAAGATCAAATAAACATCTTTTTGATACCTATTTTTCAGAAATACGGAAAAATCACCCTTCCGTATAATTATCTTCCTTGCAAAGCGTTAAATAATGATAAAAGTATTAACACGCATTTTGGGAAAGTACCACTAATTTCTGAACACCGTTTGGTAAATGTCAAAAATATGCACTTGTGTCATAGTGCTTTTTAAACTTACCTTTTTTTCCTACGGTCATCTTGGTGTTGCCAATGTAAACATTTTAAACGTTTGCAGCGCCCTCAATTGATGTCCACATTTTTTTGCAGATCTGAACAACCGCTGATGACTTCAACGTTATTTCGACGAAAAAAAGTTCTGTGGGGCCTACAGACTCACAAGTATAACTACTATCAATTTTAAAACCGGTTATAGTAACCGAGCAGTCCGAAACATCGAGTTCCCACCCAATAATCGTGGGTTTAATCCTCTGATGATTTGCATAGCTCCGTTTTTGTGAAAAATCACCTCAAGGGCGCTGAGATAAGTCCTACATCTTAGGAGGAAATAAAATATTGTGGTGTTATTCGTAAACTGGCCATGTTAGTTTATTTTAAAAATCTGTTATTTTATTCAGTTTAAAAAATAATACTTCATTTGTACATAATACAAATGTTCGACCACCATAATACGGGCATGCGCCTAGATTAGTGGGTCCAACGACTAAAATTATTTCTTCAGTAGGTGAAGCACTAAAATTTAGGTTTTATATTTTGTCACACTATAAGCGAAATAAGTCGAAATTTAAAGAATCAATAAATAAATAAATCACGAATATAATTCAATTAATTTCAAAACACAATTGAAAACAGGGCAAAGAGTAAAATAGTATGAAATGGCAAACTGTTGATTCTTATTGATCCGCCAAGTATAAAATAATTTATAAAGCATTGGGTTCGCCTACTTCAAGACGCCTGGCACCAGCCCTGCAGAGCTCGGTAACGGCAGACTTGCTACCCTCCGGCCGCCCACAGGGGGAAGGGGCTGATGGTGGTTGTTACAGTAACAGGGGGGCCAGGGGTCATTGCTGCCCCACGGTCAACACCACATTACCATAGAAAATACCATCAGTATTGGCCGAACCACCAATCGGCCTGGTGCCGCCAACGCGAACGAATCCAAAATCAAATGAAACTTGCTGTTGTGTTATTAAATTTGTTCCCATTGAAATTAAATCTGAAAAATCAAAGTACCTACTCAGGCATTTGAAGAATACATACAGTGCCCATCGCGGAACATTAAAAAATCAAAAAATTATTTTATTTACACTCAACAGACTAGCTCCGAAATTAAAAGAACATATGATGGCATTCGAAAAATACGCCACGGAATAGAGATTTGAAATCAGACCATTAATTTTTAAATTTTATTTTGGCTGTTGAATATTCTATTTTTAAACCATTGGGTTGTATTGTAAAAATGATTTTATAAGAAGGAGTTCCTACCGACGTACCATAGTAGTGAAAGAACATTTTTGCTAGATTTAGAATTTAAGGGGGCTCTTTGTTTAGAGTTAGACTATGGGCTGTGCCAGTAGCGCCCCCCTGATGGGGGAGGGCGGAGCCCTGGGAGACATGAAGAGCGCGGCGGGGGACATGGTGGAGAGCGGGGAACAAGCGTTACATGGCAAGTATTTTTTTAAACATATTTATTTATAGAAATGATTATCTGGTGTTAAATGATTTGTCATACAAGTGATAAATAAGAAAAGCATTTTTTTCTTCTATTTTTATACTTTACTTTCATTGTGCTAATGAATATATAAACATACATTATTAGACTGCTTTCACTTTATTCAATTTAAAACTTTTCCAGGTGTGAAAGGGGGGGGGGGGGTACATTTAAGTAGTTTTTGATTATGAGGTTGCCATTATGAACAAACACGATAAAACTTTCACGAATCTTCAAAAACACTTATATCCCTTAAAAATAGTAACTAGTTGTTAACCTTCTTTCAAAATATAACTATCTGGTTATCGTGGCTAATTTTTATGAACCGTATTATATAACATATTTACTGTTTATCATATGTTATTTGTCTAACACAAAATCTCGTGACTATTCTATGTTATGATATAGAAGCACTGTAGAATTTTATTAATTTTTCTTAACTTTAAAGCAGACTTCCGAAAACTCTCGAACTGTAAGCCCAGGCCGCATACAATGTGCAGAAAAGAATTGTTTTTCTTAAATTTCTGGGTCAAAATAACATGAATAGGCATTTCCATCATAAACTATAGAGTTAAAATATCCGTTTGATTGCTCAAAAGCAAGATAAAAAAAGTAAAAAGTACTCAAGTTGCGAATAACCTTCCAATATTTGAATTCTTCCAACTACCATCATAGCAAACGGAAAATTTTGCTTGTGCAGTGGTGAAGGACTTAAATAGGTAGAGTATTGAATCCGCGTCGTTTTGGGCTGCTAGTATTTTTAATTAATAGTTCGATATGTAAAAATATTTTGAAAAATGCTGAAACCACGATGACCTCCTTTGTTTTTGCTTTTAGAAGTTTTTCAATGAAATAATATTATTGTGCACCTAACATGATTTTTTTGCTTTATTTATTAATGTTTAATTTATATAACTACATTTTAATACAAAGATATTTTTTTTAATAATGACTAATAACCTAATAAAATGTTTTAACCTTTTCAAATCTAAACGTTCCATTGTGGATTAATTAAACATTCTTAATAATATTCAAACAACATTATAATGAATTAGAAAAATATTTAGATAATAAATCATACTTGGGTTCGACCAAGACTCGAATTATGAATCTTCTGCTTGCTGAATTGTGCGTTACTATTGTGCCATCGAACCCAGTTATAATGCTGTCCCCTACTTTCCGTGAGAGGCATCGATCTTTATTTTTCGAAATTGATTGACTCAATGATAATTCAGAGTTGTAGATATTCTCAGTATCGCCCTGGTGATAGACCACCATTCTTTATAAGCCTCGATTGACATTTGACACATGAGAACGGGCCGTCTTTACGACTCGTTCTTGTATTCATCAGCTCGGATGTGATTTACCGGCTCTTTGTTTCCTCCCTTCTACAACACGAGTTTCTTCAAGAGGCAGGTTCATTCCTTCTATTTCCCCTAAAAGACCTTTCACACAGCATCACCAAAGATGAGAAAAATTATTTCCCCCGGGACATATTTTGTGGAGTTAAATATAAAAAAAAAAGTTTTCCAACATAATAATAATTAATAAAAATAAAACAATAACTTTATTTATAACCACGAGAATTTTATTTAGTTTAATTTTTGTACCCTGAAGATGCTTATGTTAAGCGAAACCGGTCGGTCGTAATAAAATTAAATAAAATTCTCGAGGTTATAAACAAAGTTATTGTTTTATTTTTATTAAATATGTCTAACCATAAAGTGACTGCTTTCTATCAAAATATAATAATAATTCATTTAGTGATTCTATTTCCACTGGCTTTGGTCAGTTGAGACTGTTGTGCGGAACTCACATAAAAAATCGCTAAGTAATAAATGCAGGATTCGAAATAACGGGCGAGGCCGTAATAAAGCTTTTAATGTAAGAGTTAGCATGTTTGTTAGTATCGGGGGTTACAGCAGAATTGCTTTCCTGTTACGATATCAAACATTAGATATGAGAATATACGAAGGTCTATCAAAACACCCAATTCAATCAATATTCTTTAACCCATTTCACCAAAACAACAATTTTATTTTTCTTTGTTACCGAGCGTCGAGCTTTGTTTTTAAAAAATCGCTTTGTCCAGCAGTATTTACGCATCTAATAAAAATTTTATCACACGAATGTTTAAAATCAGATACACGAATTTCAGTACAAAAATGGGTTCATTGAAAGCGAAAGTCACTCGACTGTTATGAAAAAAATCACACGCAAAGCTTTTACGAAGGCAGCACTTAGTTAAGTAATGGTCATGTTGGCAATTTACTAGCATTTAACTGAACTGTTTTTATCGATTCGGTTGATGTTAACTTCTATTGTGTTTCGTAAGTTATATTAAAACTTTTGTTTGCATTACAAAAATTATAAAAAGCGAGAATCAAATTCATCCTCCAGGTACCGTTCCACACAAACTCAATTGAAATGTTTAAAACACTGGATGTCATGACATTAAAACCAATTTATGACAAATCTGTATTACTCTTCCAACACAAACTTCATATTCCGATGCAACCTCAAAGAACAATTAAAAACAAGATCCTCAACAAATAAAACACTGAATATCCCTATAACACACACCTCACACGGGCAAAGACACTCTTATTACTATACAATCAAACTCTATACTTACATGCCCACAACTCTGCAACAACTACTAAATATAAATACAATTTCTATAATCAATTTCAAAATGCATATCATACATAGCCTCGTTCAAAAATCAAGATATTCATTTAATTCAAAACGATATAAAACCAAACCAAACATAACTCAACACATAAAAAATACTGTACTTACTGTTACAGTCCCTTTCATCTCTTTCCACTTAATACAATTTTCTTTTATCAAACTTACCCGATAGTATCTATTATAGCATTTATCTCCGTCTTCTATCTACGAGTAATACATCAAAATTAAACTAACCAATACGCATCAATA